>WEDG01009459.1:0-78330 GCA_017591395.1 Schistocephalus solidus | reverse complement strand
TGTGGAAATTCGCACAAAATTCGGCTGTGCGGTTTGGCGTCCGGGATGGTGGATGGGCGTTCGCAGTGACCAACGGAGTGAAGAAGGACTGCGTATTGGCCCCATACCCGGTTCAGTCTCATGCTTTCTGCTATGCTGATGGATGCCTACCATGATGAGCAGCCGGGGATCCGTATCGCCTACAGAACTGATGGACATCTTCTCAACAGTTGGCGTATGTAGGCTTCAACGCGTGTGTCTACGAAGACAGTCCATGACTTGCTCGTTGCGGACGTCTGCGCCCTTAACACCATGACGGAGGAGGACATGCAAAGGAGCATGGACCTCTTCGCCGCAGTCTGCGCCGATTTTGGATTAACAATCAGTAAAGCCAAAACGTTTGTCATGCATCAGCCACCACCCAGCGCGGAATACATTGCTCCCCGAATTAATGTCAACGGTGCACAACTCAAAACTGTGAAAAACTTCGCTTATCTAGGAAGCACGCTGTCACGCAACACGAGAATCGATGACGAGGTTGCCCAGCGGATCTTCAAAGCCAGTCAGGCCTTCGGCCGGCTGCAGGCCTGCGTGTGGAATCGCCACGGTATTCACCAGAACACCAAATTGAAGATGCACAGGGCTGTTGTCTTGACGATACTTCTTTACGGAGTGGAAACCTGGAACGTTCACTCGAACCAAGCCAGGAAGCTAAATCACTTCCATCTCAGCTACCTCCGCAGAATACTGAAGCTGAGATGGCCAGACAGGATCCCGGACACGGAAGTGCTGGAGCGGACCGGAATCCTCAGCATCCACGTCATGCTGAGGCAAGTGCAACTGAGATGGAGTGGTCACCTGGTGAGAATAGACGACGATTGACTACCCAAACGATTTTTCTACGGAGATGTCGCTACGGGTGCTTGCCAACAGGGAGGTCAAAATCGACGCTACAAGGACAATTTGAAGAAATCTCTGAAGCAACTGCAAATCACCCGGCAACCTGGATGGACCTCGCCCAGGATAGACACGCATGGAGAAGATCCGTGAAGACAGGTTCAGCAATCTATGAGGCCAACCGGATTGCCTCCGCCAAGGCCAAAAGAGCAGCATGAAAGTCACCAGCGCCCCGGACTAACACCGTCGATGCCCAGTCCCTTCCAACATGCCTGCTCTGTTAACGCGCCTTCCGCGCGCGAATCAGTTTGGTCGGACATCTACGGATGCAATGCACCAACAATCCGACAATTCCAAATTTCACGTTAAATTATGCAAACCCTCATGTGGACTCCTCAACCCTCACTACTGGCATCTATTCCATTACTCCCATCATCCTAGAGACCACATCCAAATACTCATCACCTGTTACTCCCACCACCGCCTTCACCACCACCGCATTCACGACCACCGCCGTCACCACCACCACCACAACCAACTGTCCTCATTGCGACCGCACATTCACCTCATACATCGGCCTGGTCGGTCACTTGTGAACCCGTCATACAGAAACTGCTGAATCAGTGTCTGGAGCACCAGCAGAGATTGCCGGCTCCCCTGCCCTCACTATCCGTACACATTCACTCATCGCATGGGCCTATTCGGTCACATGCGCATCCATGATAGCATAATTCCCCACCCTACTGATAACACCGATAATCCATGCCCACCATCTGCTCCTGCCATTCTTACCGCTACTGCCACCCCCACTACCATGAATGACATCCCCCAGCCTCTCCCAATTTCGCCTGCCCACACTGCGCTCGCAAATCACGCATTGGCCTGATCGGTCACCTGCGAATCCATCGAACAGAGACTGGTGAACCCGTGCCTGGTGCTCCGACATACAGTCGCCGCGCCCGCCTCCACTGCCCTCAGTGCTCCCGCATATTTACACACCGCATGGGTCTATTAGGACACAAGCGCCTCCATTATATCCTGTGGTAAACCACCGGAGGCTAGGCCACATCTCTGCACACTACCTAAACCATTGCATAGACAACACCCTCACCAGCATCATCACGTATTTGAGAATATCACGATTTCCTAGAAACCGTGGCTTGGAAGGCTGCCAATCTGACGCTTACGCCAGACTACGCCATCGGCCCAGTGTATGCACTGTGTGTGTCGAGTGGCCAGTGGACTGGGAGTCAGACGGCATTGGCTCCTCCATATCCCCTGAGTAAGTAAATAATGGTGTGTGAGATATGGCGGCCAGGACGTGCTGTGGCGTCCGAAGACGGGTACACCAACCCATCAGCCAATGCGCCCACTCCCACATCAGACAACTGACTGGCTCGGACGGTGGTCTGATTTCAGGGGTGGGTGAAAGAGTCAGGTCGACAGCTCAGCACATTTTCCTCACTACAAAAAATCTGACGCGCTTGAAAACTATCACGGTGCGCTAAAAGCCGTGGCTTGGAAGGTTGCATACTGACGGGATAACTATGACCGTGTGGTCAGCCTAATGTGTGTTTTTTGTGAAGTGGCTGACTGGCGGACTGAGAGTCAGGCTGCAATGGATCCTTCGTAATGTGGCCTTTATGGCAATCCCACTCCGTGGGATCCGAGCCAGGTGTAGTGGTACGCCCACGGGCGGTTTCGGCCGCACCAGCCAGCTGCACCCTCTCCCATTTTCGGTCTTCTTGACTTTGTCATGAAACCGGGCTCAGGTAAGGACGGAGGAGAGAGTGCGGTAAGGATTAGCTCCACGGTAGGAAGGTTGCGAACTGACAATTGCACTCAGACCTCGCAGTTAGTCCAATGTGTGTTGTGTGGAGTGGCTGACTGGTGGTCTGAGAGTCAGGCTGCGATGGCTCCTTCTTAACATGACCTCTGGCTATCTTACACATGTAAGATGTAAGCCGATTAACCACCTGTTGTGTGAAATTATGGTGCTCGTGTTTGGTTGGCCAGGTCATGTACGTAGTACACGTAGACCAGGTCACCAGCAGCTGCGCCCACTTCCGCATCAGACAACTCATCCGCTCGGACAGTAGTTTGACTATGGGGTGGGGAGAGAGTGAGGTCAACGGCTGAGCGCATTTTTCTCACTATAAACAATCTGACGCGCTTGAAACTATCACTGTGCGCTAAAAGCCTTGGCTTGGAAGGTTACCAACTGACGGGATAACTCGGACTGCATGGTCAGCCCAATGTGTGTTTTGTGTGTAGTGGCTGACTGGCGTACTGAGAGTCAGGCTGCAATGGCTCCTTCTTAATGTGGTCTTTATGGCACTCCCACTCCGTGGGATCCGAGTCAGGTGTGGTGGTACACCCAGGGCGGCTCCGGCCACGCCAGCCACCTGCGTCCTCTCCCGTCTCCGGTCTTCTTGACTCTGTCATGACACCGCGCCCAAGTGGACGAGGAGAGAGTCCGGTAGATGCAGCGCAGGTCTACTATCACTTTAAACTAAATCACGCGCAAGTCACCGCCCCTGCTCCACTTTCCCATGGAGCATACGGTGGACATCGTCGGACTACGACGGTCGAACTGTCGTGTGTGTGCGTGCCCTCTAAACGGGCCACGTGGTAGATGCGTTGGACCAACACGGGGGCGACATCAGGGCACGGCATGCGTTATTCGGGTTGCGCTCCGCTAACAAATGCCGAAAATGGGAGGTGTGGTGGCACGCCTAGGGGCAGCTAGGACTTAGGGGACCCGGCCGCGCCAGCCACCTGCGTCCTCTCCCGCCTCCGGTCTTCTTGACTCTGTCATGACACCGGACTCAGGTGGGGAAGGAGGAGAGAGTGCGGTAGCTGCAGCGCAAGGCTACTATCACTTAAAACTAATTCACGCGCAAGTCACCGTCCCTTCACCACCCTTCCATGGAGCATATGGTGGACATCGTCGGAATACGACGGTGGAACTATCGTGTGTGGTGTACGCCTCCCGAAACGGGCCACATGGTAGATGTGATGAACTAACATGGGGGCCAAATGAGGGTGCGGTAGGCATTATCTTGGTTGAGCTCCAAGTGTCGAACATGGGAGGGAAGAGGCATGCCCAGCATGGGCATGCGTAGGTGCAAGCCCATGCCACACCCAACTTTCCCAGTCCTTTGGAGATGATTCACCTGTTTCTGATCCCGCGATCGGTCTTCTTGACTTTGTATTGACACCAGGTACAGACGTGGTAGGGAGGGGGGAGTGGAATTCTAGTATCGTTTAAACTAATTTGCATAAAAGTCACTGTCCTCACACCACCCTGCTGTGAAATATACGGTAGAGTTGACGACTATCGAACTCATGCTTTAGAAGCACCGTGATTATTGCGCTTCCCTTCAAACATGCTTATCGAGGCGCTTAGGTTTCCTTAAGACAACCCAGAAGTAAAATGCTCAAAAATTATGGTTAATACCCAAACTGGTTCAAGCAGTAGGTACCCGAATATGATGATCCATTTTTAGACCTCCAGTGAACTAAATTTACGTGTGAACATGGCGGCCGAAATTCAGAACCAACGCATTATTTAGTAGCCATTTTCTTTGGTCATTTTTGATTTTCAATATACCTTGTTAAAAAACCAAACCCCCTGCATTCCACTATGACAGAAGATGCCAACGAATATAGCAAAATGATCACTGATGACGTACAAGTCTGAGTCGTCCATTATTGAAAGGTGAATTCATTCGCCCCAGTGTCTGTTTAACCAATTGTCTTCATTGAGTAAAGTGGAGGCCAACGGCCCACTGTTTATGCCGTCACCACAATTTCTCATGCATACAAGTTATAGTACAGGGTGGGTCGACCAGTTCATTGACCTTGTACATACAAATAAAACGCCTCAAAACCCCCGGATGTTCGGTTATTGAGAAGAAACCTTGGGTAGTGTGCATCTTCTCTAGATTGCATTTCCTGTCTATCTTATAGAATCTCCGAATAAGTTGGCTGAGGAGACACTGTTATGCCCATGGCTTTCGAATCCAATAGCCCTCCAGCAAAGCATTGCCTAGTAGCCTTATACTCTTATGTGGAGTGGGATAATGGTAAAAGCAAACTGCCTACGTTACCTGCGTTAAGCCGCCTGAAAGACTCCATTGGTGGGAGGAAATCACTACACTCCACGTCCTTGGGGTTGAAACGACAGCGCTTCTTTACACTGTCACTCCTTCGCGGAGGGTCTCCTGTTTCTTGGGTCTTAGGCTTGCTGATGGCTGATCGGGTGTGTGAGCCAGACTGAGTGGCTTCCTTAACCAGGATCATCACATCCTGTTCAGCTGTCATCTCCTCTGCAGCCTGGGTATCTGTTTCTCCTCCTCCTCCTCCTGCTTCTACGCACGAAGTTTCGCTTTGTCTACCCAACACAGGTGTCGGCTGATCCCAATCCAGGGCGCTTTCGTTCTTACAAACCCTGCCCGCAGTCACATACTTCAGTTTCCGGTAGACATCTGGCTTGAATAAATCCGGACTAAGGGTCATGTAGCCGGGTGCCATGCGATCCACCCCTACGGCGGCAGCATTGGGGGAGGCGTTGTCGGAGAAGGGAATACGGCAGATTACGCCATCATAGGTCTTGAAGACGGGCAGCGTCTTGGATTCGGCGGCGGAGGAGGAGGAGAAGGAGGCGGCATCCTCAGGATTGAGACGGCCCTCGTAAGCAAGGAGTTGGTGGGCAGGGAAGGCTTGTGGAGAGCCCATGTAAGTGCGTGGCAAGCCAGGAATATCACTGTCAGCCGTTGTCATGTACTGGACCTTCCTGCAACTACCTAACGTCGAGGTGGGTATCATGACACCAGCTGAGAGATGTCCGTATAAGTCGTCATTCTGATTGGACCGGAGACCGTGCAGAGGCGTACCTACAGTGGGAAATTGGGAGTGTTCACTACTGTACATGACGGAAGACGGAGCAGACATGCAATCTGGCGACACCTTCCCCTACCTCTCACATGGAGTGTGAGGGAGAGATTGTGAAAAAAACTACTCTTTACTTTCAAAATTGCAATAACTTGAAACTAGAAAATAATCCTATCATCAGCAGTCAACGTGTGTGGAAAGAAGATTTAATTACTATTGAACAGATTAGTTAAAGAGGAAACTTCATTTCTCGAAAGGATGCGCTATCTTGATCTGTAGACAGCGCAATGAAACAGCACGAGTGAAGACGGAATACTAATCAGTCAAACATTAAGCAATCGATTACTGTCCTGCTTTAAATGAGAAAAACTGCAATGGTTGGAGAATGGTGAGATACAAATAGGAGCTCATCTTCCGAATATTTTTACAAAATATGTTAAGCGAATGTCAAGGAGATGGTTGCCCCAGGCAGGATACCTCAGTCAATAAAACGATTTCTGTTATTTTTGTGGCATCTGTACGCATATGAAGGTGACCGAGTAGTGTATAAGTTGAGAATTATGTGTTTATGTCATCCTTTACACAGTAAGCATGTATGCCGCTCACGGCGCAAGAGGAAAAAAGAGGATGTCTTGTTCTAAAAACGTGAAACCAAGTGTTTGTAGCCGCACTTAGTATTGTATCTGAACCTGTAATACTACATAGAGCTAGTCAATAGACGCCAATTATCTCATCTTTCAGAGGATATGAGTCACTTTTTTTATAACGGAAAGGAGGATCAGACGGAATTAGATCACTGTAACTACTCCCTGTAAGTACATACACTTTCGGTGAAAAAATCAACCTTGTGTTGACAATAGAAGCGAAGGGACGAATTCAACGAAATAATCTGGAAGGAAGGGAAAGGATCGCTGGAACAAGAGCCATAATCAAATCACAATTTAATGAATTACAAATTGGCGGGCTTTTTCAATTGCGCCGCTATTTTTTCTGCTCTTCATTCACATGTTAATGTTCTTATGTGTAAATCGGTTGGCCCATTTCACCCATTATATGCCGAATTTTAACCCTATTTGTTTATTCGAAATTCAGCAATGAGGTCATCAGCGCACAACGCTGGCACCATTTTGAAGGAAGTCCAATTTTATCTACATTTTGAGACTCGTAAGGATGATTCTTCATGCTGTCGTAGTTGCAGTCTTCGGCCATTCGTTTGTGGTCTTCCCGTGTTATGTGGCTTGTGTGCCCAATCTTATTTACGCTGAATAGAGTATATTTTAAGCTGAACGTTTTGGAATTTTACTTTCAAAATAAAGCAAACCTCTCTCTCTCCAATCCTCCGACCTTTCGGATTCACACTCGTTCAGCAATTGTATAACATATCACACCTATCTGATTCCATCTCAGCTGATGGATTCGAGTGTAAATTCGAAACGTCAAGACAATCACCTTTTTGTTTCCAGTCGTCGTATTACCTCCTTCTCACCATCAAAAAGAAAAATTCTGAGCTTTAAATAAATGGCAAAAAACATGATTGGCAACGGGTGTCTTTTCACATGCGACATACGTGGATTATTTATTTGCTTTTGAGTCCTTTCGAGCAAATTTCGATGAGATTCAAACTGCTTATTGAACCAATTACCGGCTTTCCCACGAATATTCATCATTCTCTACCAGACCATGCTAAGAATACACCGATTATCATTTTTACACTATTCAACATTTAAAAGAACTTAGACCGGTCTTCCCAGAGGTTTTTGTAATTTTTTACAGGAATTTTTCGAAGTTGCTATACTGCTACAGTTAGCGCAATAGTTCAGAAACTGTTCTGGGGACCGTAGTCCTTGCACTACCTGTAGCACAAAGCGTCCGGTAGCAGATTAAAACCATTCCATTTAAAAAACGAAATTCAATATTGTATGCATCAGATTTTGGGTTGCACGTCCTCCTAAGTTTAACATAGAGCAGCGTATTGCACTAAGTTTAATGTAGTCGAATTTGGCGCAACTTTAGCTTCCTTAAAGCTCTTGTGTTCCGCAATATTTTTCTTTCAAGTAATATAGAAGTTTCTGTTCTCTCCTCCACTATCTTTAAAAGAAAAAAGGCCAAATTTCAATTATAAGTGTTCAAGTGAAATGGATGCATAATCGCAGAGTCAAATAGACGTGTCAAATGGCTTTATGAAAAAAGTTCAAACAGTGTAGCTCCATTGTTTTACCTTAAATAGCGTAATCCATGAAATAATAAACCGTTATTCAGAAATGTAATTTTGGTCAGAAAAATTTACTTACGTGCATAATCCCAAGATATTTCAGTTTTGCCATGATGCCAACTTCTGAATGCATATCCTTTCTAAAATTGACTCCTTTAAGTAGCATGAACTTTTAATCAATTTTCCAAGCTTCTATAAACCCTAACACATTTTATCGAGAACACACAAGAAAACTTCTTTAGCATATGCGTTTTGCAGTAAATTTCGTCTTATTTAATTTTTCAACTTGGATAGGTTGAGAAAATTTGTAATTATGCGATTTTTTTTGAGACCTTGAAATGGCTGGACTAGCATAGGACCTGTAACTTCATTAATTCACCATCTGAAGCACATAACGTGGTACATGTTTATTACCCATTTTTGTGATCTATTTATAGCGAGTTCTTAATAACCTTGAGGAATTTATGATTTTCCTATAATTGAAAATGTACAACTTGTAGTTAAGAAACTCCTAATACCAAAGTAAGGCCAGGTCCTGTTCGAAAAAATTCTCGAAACCTTTTCCAAACAGGAAAATAGGTTTCCGCGTAAATCCAATTACGGAAGACTAAATTTGCTAGCAAACAAATTGGAAAAAATAATATTTAAGTGTACACTATCTAAAATATATTTTCGGTTTCAAGGAGATCAAAATCAGTGGAAATTGTTGCAATAATTAAGTAGTACCTTTTTGGCAAGTGGTATTTTGGGTAGCAAACTGAAAAACGCGATTTCAAAAGTTGACCTCCTGGTGTGAAATGCAATATCTTTGGATTATAACTTATGCTTAGCAATATTGAACCCCCAGGGAAGTAAACCATTCTAAACAAAATAATAGTTCAGAGCTATGGTTAAAGAATCATTAGAGGCCCGAAGACAGCCCGACTCCTGACGTCATTAAATTCTGCTTATTTCTTCGCCTTTGCCTTGTTCAAATTTATTCCGGGAAAACAATGCTTCAAATTTCTTTTAGGTCATTAACATTCAGAGAAGAAAATCATTGCTTATCAATTGGTTTGGATTGCGTGGTAAACAGGTTCGATCCTGGAAGAGATGCCAGGTTGCATCACACCTGCCATTCCAAAACTTCTGTTCAGACCCTCTCGCCTGAATGAATAGCATTCCCACTTTCTAACTCTTCGGCATGCCTGACTGGTTTAAGTCAGTTTTTTCTTTCTGCATGCCATATCTCCTTCTCAGCCCACACACTTCTGACTTTTGTTCCCTTGCGTTTGCAACCTTTTCTTGTCTTCACGCAGCTCTACAGACATAGTATATATGGTCATGAAAATAGCGTAGACGGTGGAGTACTTAGTCTACTAGGATTAAATTGACTGTTTCCTTCAAACGCTTTGGTCTCTTTGAAAAGGATGGACGCAAGCCCATATTGCAAAGTTTCAGTTAGTTACCCCTTATCCAAAAGTTGGTTACTAAATTAATAATTTCATTGAAGATATGCAACCCTCAGTTGATCCAAAAGTATAACGCAACTTCCCATTGAGGCACGTTCAATCCTCGACAGTGGGCATATAAATTTCCAAGGTTAATTCCCCTCAATCAACACTCCCGGTAGTTCTGCTGCTTGGAAAGCAACACAGGCTTCCATTATTCGTTGGCTTATCGGCAGGTGGAGCATTTGGGCAAGGGAGAAAACCATTTCTAGGCCTCGATAAGGGAGTCGCGCAGCCACGCCTTAATACAATAATCTGACCAGTTGCGATTTCCTTAAAGTAGGCACCCTACCGTTTAAAAAGTCTTATTTAACTGATCATCTCAACAGCACTGTTTTCAAATAAACTATAAAATCTTGCCAGGATTTTCTCGTATGCGATTGTTCAATCAGCATTCAGCAATCAGGATTCTCAAAATGCGGTGCCTTCCAATACGTAAACGAAGCTATTAACTTTTCATAATCCGCATATACCCACCAAATTAGTCACGTCGGATCCGGATACTACTCCTTTATATTGTGAACTTTTTTAAAATTTTATTTTTGCTATGTATGAACAAAAGAGCATGAACACTTCGGCCTTTGTTTTCAGAATTTCCCTGACGTAAATAAGCTATTATGATGAAAAAATGTTGTGCATTCAAAATGTAGCACCTTCTTTTCGAGGGAACATTGGCGTAAATGGTTCAAATGGACTGCGAGAAATTGGGAGGAAAGGTTAACCGAATTACTTCTAAAGGGGGATTTGCAACATTCCTGTAGGTATGCTCCATACGATAGATGATAATCCTCTAGGGTACCAGAAACAACCATTAACCTCATCAAATGCTACCGGCGGACATGAAAGGGACTGACAGATTCCATGTTGAATAAGTTATTGCAAACAAAATTTTCCCTCCTCAAACTTTAACGGTATTAAAGGGTGAACTTTGGGAAAGGAGCCACTAAAGATACTTTTTGGATGTTCCTGAGAGGTTCGGTTACATTCCAGCGAATATCCCAGTCAGTTGCAGTAATAATTTCACAATTCTACCTACTTAGTTGTAAAAAGTAAAAAGGACAACACATCTAATATCGAACCAATGGTTACCGAATGGAAATGGTATCTGCCAAATGATCGGAGCGGGGCGCATCTATCTATTTCCAAATTTTTGCGTCAGTGAATGCGAAAAAGCAAACTCCTCGCATGTTTTCCCCCTTTTCCAAGATTCTCCACATCGTTGAAAACGAAAATTATGGACTGGCCGAAATGTTCAGATTGCGCAACAGCGCCATCGAAAGTTGGGTTTCCCTAACATTTATTATTGCGCAATGGCGTGCAGATGTGGGCTCAGTCATAGCCACACTGGCACGTCAAAAAGGCGCCACCACACGCCTCTGAGGGCAAACGAACTATACGCGTCGGATGAACAAAGTTAGGGGAAATGCAAGAGTAGTCATTGATTAGCAAAAGATAGAAAATGTGCCGTGGATAGGAAACATATATTTGTAAATATATTAACATCGTATGGCATTTATATTTAAAATTATTTATTTCTGTTGTTGATACAGCGCTAGGTGCCTAGTATCTTTAGCTTTTACAAGCATTTCAATATCAGGGTCTAGGAAAAATTGATCATACAACGCCATTTGAAATTTTAAACTCTATTTAACTCAGAGACGCCTCTACACTACGTACCTACGCTATGTACAACCATTCATCCCGTTACTATTTTATTCTTGTAATCTTTTAAAGTTCGGAAATATCCACGGATACCGGAGATAGTATGATGACGTTTTCAGGAAAGTCATCTGCAGTCTGGCATATTAAAGCTTATTGTCTAAATATTTTCTTACAAACTATAGCAAGCGTAAAGCAATGCGTATTTTAAATAATTTTGCCTTTTAATTGAAAATATTTGGCCTATTTACCACAAAATTGGCCGAGCTAAGTTAGTTAGCTAACTTGGAACCCCATTTGAAAGTCGTACTTACTATTGTCACAGCGCAGTTCTGGGCAAGAATTCATCCTAGTGTCGTACTTATGGGTGTTGTACTAAAAGTAGGTTAGGTAAGAGGTTGAAAAAGGAAGTTCATTCAACCATAGGAATGCAATTTCAGTCACAAGCACGAGTTTATCCTCAGAGAATAACCATTTTGTGCTATATCTTGCCTTCTGGTACGCCTTTGGCTGTTAAAAACCGAATGTGTCACGTCGGCTGCGTAGGTTTTGTGTGTGAATTTCTTCGTAATCATCCCCGTGGACGCCCGCACTAAGCTTGCTGTGGTAGTGAGAAATGTTACACAAAATTTAACACCTAGCTTAGAGTTAGTCCCCTTTATCTAAGCTCAACCACTGTTCCTGCAGACTATTCCATTCCCTTATAACAAGTCTCAACTCAGCAACTGTTTGAATTTTTATACGCATCCTTCATGCATTGACTTTGGGTGGCACCAAGATACAACTTCGTGTGACAAATTCAAAACAGCACGATAGTTCAATATCAATGAGGTCCAAGTGTGGCTAGTGAAACGAAGGTTATTTATGATTTTATTAGAAACCCTATGGAAGACTGATCAACCTATCGTACGCCTTAACACAAACGACCCCAGTAACTGTGCTTTGCTACAAATCTCGGCATGCTTTCTTTAGGAAAACAAAAACTAAAGGAAGGAAGTCGAGCCCAAACAGGGATCCGATTTGACATTCGTACGCCAGAGTCACTTAAAAGACACTTTTTAAGGTTAGTTCTTGCGGCGTCTTAGGAAACTTCTGGGAACTATCCCTCCCTGCGCTCTCTATCCCACATTTGTCAACTGTCAGCGACTGTTTACTAGTCGCTGGCGGTAAGGAGAGCCGCAGGTCGCAAATGGCACCGAATTTTCACCTACTGGATGAAAATGTCCCCCAGGTTGCTCCCTTCCTCTTGCAACGACCCCCTAGCAGACGCCTTTCAAGCCCGCACACACTGAGACCCCACACACAGCTCTCACCTTTGGGATGAAAGACTGGCTTGCATTTTCAACTCTTTCTCGCCCTTTCAGTGGAAACAGTTAACTCACACCCAATACTGCTCAGATTCATAGGGACCGGACTCTAAAGGAAACAGTTAACTCACACCCAATACTGCTCAGATTCACAGGGACCGGACTCTAAAGGGCATCACAAAAGCCGTTTTCACTTTCTGGATGGATGGGAGGGCGGATAAAGTAGACTTCTACTGCATACTCGGATACTATCAAATGTTTAATGATTATTTATTTCGGAGGAGCAAGCTGTTACTTAAAACGAAAAGAACTGAACTGGCAGGGATGGAGGACGTAACTAAGTTACCTCCTATCGGTGTAGGAGGTCCTCCAGCAACGAATGCTTATATGACCCCTCCTAAGAAACACAATGCGGGAACGTTGGCGACAGGGGCAGCAGATTTTAAAGGACGGAAATGGGCGGTTAAGTTTTGGCCATAAAAAGGAGTTATATGCCCACCTTCATCGCTCAAATGAATTGTTTTTGGTGCTGAATTAGACCACGCCTACCTACAGGCCAACCTACCCGTAACCTCAACCCTAACCCTATCCATTGCGTTCGGTAGAATTAGCATTTATTATCGGAATTCGGGGTCCCACAAGCATTCGTTGCCGGTTCATGCTTTGACTTCACTTCTCAGCAAGCATCTTCTAGCTGTTTCAAGCTTTTATTAAAATTTACCCAATTTGCTAGGGATTTATGTAACTTATGTTGCCGAGCCTCACTTGTTCACTCATACCATTTGAGTTATAACCTAATACTTGCGAAATCGTCAGTTAAACTTTGAAAATAGATAATTTAAAATATAATGGACAAAGTTATCAACGCTTCTTCATGGCGTAGCGCTATTTGTTAATGGCGTACAGTCAGCAGCTGGGGCCTACTCAAAAGGCATCCACCACGGAGGTTGGGCTCCTCTTGGTGGCAAGTCCTAATGCATCAAGCCGAAAACAAGTCAGATTGCCATTTACCGGCGTGCACACTGACAGCAAGTCTTTCGCAGCTCCGGCAAATAAGAATAGCATACACAGTACGACGGCAGAGACGAAAGGCGATGCCTACAGAATAAAATCATTGACAGTGAAGCGAAACCTTTCCCACGCTGGATAAAAGCATGCATTTGGCTGCTATCACATCTCAAGTACTGTTCTGTGACACCTTAGAAACACTTAGAACTTAAATCTCTACGGCTTACAATCCGGAAAACAGGGCAGCCTGAGGCTAGCTGTCATAGAGCATAAGATGTGCCACCTTATGAAGTGACCATGGTAGCCACAGCTACTGGCGAGTTTAATTCATTTGTTCAGGTGACGGCGGGCCGTCCACTGAAGACTGCCTCCAGTAATTTATTACGGCGCAGCGAGCCAAACTCCCGCTCGGGAGTGACGTAAGTAGCTCGTAATTTGACTCTTTCCTCGAAGTAGTTTATACCTCTCCTTAAGCGAAGGACTAGGAAACTCGGGTTTTGTTTCCAAATTGTATCAAGCTGCAGTCTACTGACCTTCTCCTCCTCCTCTTCCTCCTCATAGTATCAATTGTAAAAATGTACATTACTGCTCAAAGTGTCCACCAAACTGTAAAACAACAGAATTAGTCGGCGTTTATTTCTGTAAATTGGGTAAGGTCAGCTCCAAAGTTAAGAATGATAGAGTTACTCCTATGTAGCTTGTAAATCTGCGAAATACCTGTAAAATAATGCTGTGGCAAACTAGTGATAGAGGTGATCTGAACTGATAAGCATTTGCTTGTTACATTATAATCCTGGACTTCTAGACGATGGGAGTTGTTTATGCTTAGAACCCAATTCTATATCGGGCAGCTCAACGGTCAGTAAGGTAACAATCCTTTCTGGAATAGACTATTGAGTTCAGCTGAAGCTGGTTTTATTGCCTGTGGTTGGCTAACTGCAAAGGTGCGCCTTTATATCCCTGCGCGCTGCTGATATTTTGCACCAATAATCACCCCAGGGTTTAAATTTCGGGGCACAGAGATCCTTCAGTTACATCCTTGTATATTGCATATATGTGGCATTCTTTTCATCAGTGTTTAAAATCCGCTGCTTCATCATTACTACGGGAAAACTGACAAGTATTTAGCCAGAAAATATGAGGACTGGTCAGTGGTTTGACTTAATTGTAAGGGTAGAAAATAATTACCAGCGACGCCAATAGTATGCGTTCTTAACACTGTTTGACGTGCCCACTGTAATGTCAGTTCTATTGCCTCTCCTCATCTTGAGTTAAGTCACCGTCAGCTTCCAAATCAAATCTTCTAAGGAGACTTTACCCAGGATGGAGTCTGATCTTCCGAAAATCACCCCAGATGCCCACTGACCATGCAGTGGCAGTGTCTAGCGGAACACTTCAAAGCAATAATGGTAAAATTTACTCCTGACACGTCTGTTCACCCCATAAACGTTGGAGTGTGCAGAGCAAGGTTGTAGGTTTTGAGTAACTCCGCGATGGAACACGCACCCCAAGGCCTTCCGTTTGACATGAATCAATTGGCTTCACGCAGAAACGTTCAGTCTTTCCTGATTGTTCGCCTGACTGAATGCTCCCTGTCTCCTGTCTGGCTTTGGCCTTCTACGCGCCGCCCCTCCCTTGGGTGGAGGGGAGAGGCGAGGGAAAGGCATCCGCAGTCTACCTCGCCCGGTAAGGTGTATTGAGAAAGGTGTGGGGGGAGAGGGAGGGTGAAGGGGATTGGAATAAGTCTGTGTGCCCTAATTTATCGCACTTCCGTTGCCTACACCATTCCTTCAGGCTGTCATTCCGGCGATAGAAGCAAGCTAGTTTACTGGAAACGACCGGATAACTCCGTCCATTAGCCTCCTAACTCTGTTGTTTGACTTTCGAGGCAAGAAAGTAGGAGGGGGGGGGGTTGTGCTGGACAGTAGTAGCGGCCATACATGAAGACGAACACAAGCTGATGGCGTGGACTAAGGAGCGTTGTAGTTCACGGCCTATCTCCTTAACCTACGACATGGTGTCATAGTGACCAAAATCAGCGACAAAGCTGCTCAAAAGACAATTGAGTTTTGGGGAGGATTTCTCTTGGTAAACAAGTCGAAATGGTACCTGAGGTACCGGAACAACCCGACCTTTCATGCCTTTATTTACAAGGGACAGATATTGAGACGAGTGTCATCTATTTTTTGTTCATCCACTTGATGCTTAAACACACACGATCAGAATAAGGATAATGATAAAATTTAGATGTGGGAAATTCGTCATGCAAAGCGTGTTCCTTGGATGCTAGCGAGTAATGCATACGAGATGGTGTTCGTGGTTGGGTTCAATAAGTTTTGCCCGGGTGCTATACCATTTGCAGCCCAGAAGGAAGAGCTAAATTTTCTCTAAAAAAGAACACGGTATGTGAAAGTCAGACTATGATTTGAGAGAACAAGAACTCGCCTCAATAGCCTCTGGGGTTTTCGGGAGAGAACGGAGCCGGGCGCCATATCCGCAAACCGTTTGACGAGTCTCGTCGGTTTGGGGTTAAAAAACTCTGAGCACTTTTTAAAGCCGGACTCGGTTATATGGCCTAAGCTTCTCGGGATCCCCAACCGTGTGCTTGATAATTAGTTCAGATGTGGGAACCAAACATGGCAAAACTTCACTACTGAATAATTGGTGGTTATGAATTCATGCTGATGGCTGAGGTGTCTCACAAACACGTCCTTTTTCCATGTCCTTGATAGGTCCATCTGAGTTTCCAAAGTAATCGGACAGAGCTTTTACTGAAAGATAGCTGTCAAAGCACATTTCAAGTGGGTACCATGGTGTCGACAAACATTAATTAGTTCGCTCGTGCGGTGAAAACTGCCTTCTTGGTTGATTCAACGAAGACCGAAATTGCAGTTCTTGTGCGTAAGTGGGAAACGCTTGATGCGTACTGACACCGGTACCGGACTGTCGACGGTCAGACGACTAAAACTGAATAACAACTACCATTATTATGACTAAGCGGGGACAAAATGAAAGTCGGATGGAGTATCTGAGTCTCACAAGAGGGATTTCCATTTAAAAGAGACAGACGTTTAAAGAAAAAATTAAAACTCTGAGGGCCAAGGATCAAAAGGGACTATATATGCATTTAGAGTACTTGAATCAATAAAATCTGAATCTTTGAGTTGAGTCTGTAAAAATGCATAAGGATTGGTGCCGAAAATCCGTTTTATAGAATGCTGGTCATCACAGAACCAGTAGGGATGTTTCCCTAGGTGAAACATAATGAAGAATTGCAGGTGTATTTAGGAATACTTATTAGAAGTGTTCGGAAACATGACTAGAAATGGCTCCATGGCTTCACCGACCTACATGACTTGAAGAACAGTTTCCTTCCTCTATCTGCTTCAGACAGTCGAAATTACCCGAGGTGTCCTATGTAGCTACTGGCGTCTTGCACAGTTAAAATAAAAAAATATGTTCATATTTCCACGCTGTAAAGAATTATAATTTGTTGTCGAGGATCAACTGGATTGGCTAGCAGGGCGCAATATGAAGCAGTGTTCCTAAATTTAGATTCATGGGTTCAAGCAAGGCATTGAAATGGATGAAATTTACTGAGAAATGTTTCGCATTGCTCATCAACAAGTTAAAAAGGAGGTTAAAGGTAAGGGTCTGATACCGAATTCCCACGCTTGCTAGAAAACACAGTTTGCGCTCGCTCTCATATATGCTCAAAAGCGTATTATTTGAGCTAGCAAAGTCGTTATGATCCTGAAAAATAAACATTTTCAATTAAATAATTCAGAAGCATTATACAGCTGTTGGTTAATATTATTAAAGGTACTGCGAGTAATGAGAGTCACGTTACTGCACCGACTTTCCTCCAGAGTTTGAACTCAGCTGTAAAATACCAATCAAATTTTGGAACGACGCATTTTTCCGCAGTGTAACCTGACTTAAAATTTGTTAGCCGAACTAGGTTGCAAATACTTCATTAACTGGACGGCCATAAGGAGGGATAAACGGGATAATCGGTATGTTAGACTACGAAACGTCTTAGAAGATCGAGGTTGGCACTAAGAAAGTCACACGACTCCCTACATACAGAAAGTTTTAATGTTTTAAAAGAAATCATCTTCAGTCCACAAGTTAATAGTGATTGCACATCCTGTGTTGAGAGTGTGCTTAAATAGCGAATAAAAATATTTCTTTCCTGAGCAATTCGCAGTATGCACATCCACCACAAGCAAGCCATTATTTGCCTTCACTGACCCATATTCATACTTTCAGTAAAAAATCATACTGCCGGAAAATTTCAAAAAGAGCCCTGGTTGATTCAACAAAGAACCTAATGCAGAGCACAACTTCGGAATAAAAACGCTTTTGCAAGCAATCTGTGGAAAGTCGGCCTGGAATGCTCCAGGTCCAGACTAAGACTCCTTAATTGACTTCATACTTCTTTCACACACACACACACACACTTGGTTTATTCAAGTTATTTTAGTCTGCCAGATAGCCGGTTTTTTAACGGTCTTGGCTAAATATTGCCTCATTTTTCAACCAGGAGTGAGTCCAATGATATATTTTCAGAATCCCCAGAATTCGAGCTTAATATCGGAAGTCCACAGACTCCCCAACGAAGACCTTTTAGAATTTTGACATGGCCCTTGAAGTCAGAATCGCTTTTTGTAGACTGCGCAAATACAAAAGCATCATCTGCGTAAATACAGTGTTGCACAGCCTGAAAAAAATGCGTACTATTTGTTTAGACCAGGCCCAACGCGGGCAAAATAAAGTTCTACTTTAGTGCACACATAAACCTTAAAATCTGCATACATGAAAGTGGACTTGCATACGAAAAACCTGACTTCGTAAATGCATTTGGAGTGGATTGACTAAGAGGCACTTTGTCGGCAGGGTCTTTGAACATCGCACTTATGCGGCGAAGACTTGCCAAGTGGTTGATTGCAAGCCAATAAACTGGTCCGTCATATGACGTGGTAATTAAGTCCTCCTGCAGATTCTAACATGTATGCGCTCACTTCTGACGACACTGCATTTACTTACCTGGTCGCGTTCTCCCACTTAAGACATTTGCATCTGCAATTAGTGTGCTGTTGCCGAAGCCCACTATTTTATGCGCAAGTGAAACTAAAAACCTCATCTAACCTCTGTAAGTGAGAAAAAGCTAAAACAGTCACCTTGGTAACTGCCACGAAATCAGCTTTATCTAAATTTAAATCTTTGATTAATATGGGTGTGCATGATGGGTATGTCGCCTACGAGACTTGGCGTGAGAAGGGACAGCGTAATAGTTGGAATTGAAAGATTATTGGCTTAGAGCCTTCATCCTCCTCGTTACCAGGAAGAGTATGGAGGACAGGAGTTTTGGGAGAGCTCAAACGTACTTTGCGACTTTGTGGTGACGCTATTGTGAGAATGCACTTGCCGTTTCCATATTATTTGAGGAGTAAACAGAAATTTGGCGTTTTTGGTTCCAAAAAACTTGAACGGAATGGACAGGGGTAAGATTTAATTTCCGAGTCCATATGTCGGATACAGTCGGCAGAAAATATCTACTTCCTCAGTAGTTGATTAATGGTTGTTAACCGCACGAGAGGTTCAGTGGTAAATATTCGACGGATAAAAAGAAAATTCTTGCTACCGCTATTATGCCTTTTGTGTCTGCATTTACTGATACATTCTCCTACGTACTCCCAAATCAGATGACTGACCAGCTCGGTTATACGAATCGGAAGATGAGATTGCTGAATTACAATATTTTAAATAGGTGTTCAGAGCAAAGAGCTAGCAGTGCGATTTCACCGACCTGTGCAGACAACAATGATACGAGAGGTCAAATCACACCCAGTACCACATTTCATCGAGCGCTTTCCTGCGTCAGGAGCACCTCTTAGAGTTGCCGTCGCAGGCCGACAGGAGGCAGCCATACAACGGTATGTAAGGAGACGGAAAAACCCACTGCCACGATAAGAAACGTCTGGAGTCGTTTACCGGATCTAATGCAGTTGTAGGCCAAGTAAGGACGTCCTAGAAACAGGAAGATTACTCTGTACGCGCATGGCCGAACATATGGCAACAGGGCGCGAAAATTGCACTAGATCTCAAGTCACGACGCCGTCGAGGGGACCTAGTCACACATTCCAGTTCGAAAAGGCTACCTTTCTCGTCAGAGGTGACAATCACGTAAACCACAAGCTGCTTGAGCTATGGTCTGAAGCTCAGTTGCAATAAACACCCTGCTTTTTTTTTGGCTGCTCAGACTTAACTTGGGCCGAGCAGGGCAGTCAAATACTTTTTCCAGCGCCAGTATCGATTGGATAACTTGATGAGTAGTAACTACACCAACATCCAACATGGTACTTGTAATGCCTGCACACAGGGCAACCACTGTCAATGAAAAGCGGAAAAGCTTCTAATCTTGAAGGTATAATGTTTTCTTTCAATTCTCTTACTGCTGCTGTCATCACGCCTACGTAAAAGGAGTTATCGGTTTGAAACCTAGCCTATTTGTCATTCCAAACCAAGCATCTATATTCAATAAAGTGAAATCGTTATATTACGGTTTCTGGGTTCAGAACACAAGTATTTAGAGATTCATTGACTTTGATTACTCGTCCAACAGCCAGTTAGTTTCTTAACAAGCTTCTATATTAAGCAGTACGCGAATTTAACTAAATGAGATGGCAGCAGTTTAACTTTTCTTAGCTTTGTTCAAAATGTGCAACTGAACATCAAACCGACGAGCAACCACTCTGATATCTCAAGTTCTAAACTCCATCTACTTTCCTGAAAAATTAAGTTTTAGTTCAAGGATTCGCTTAGAATCACAAATGAAGTTAGCTTACGCCCTAGCTAATCGGAAATTGCGTAAAAATATTTCAAGGAAGTACTTCTAAGAGGAAAACGAGGTTGCATTGCCTACGGAAAGATATTTTCTTAAGCAACCCTTTTGCACGTTTTCACCGCTTAGCATCCACGTTTTAGTTAAGATACATATTAAAATTCAACCGACCTTTTCTGAAATCGAGACATTTGACCCAGTTTAAAGAAGTACACAGGAAAGCGAAAATAGATAAACACATAAAATAATGTTTATGAAAGAAAACTGAAATGTGTCTTAAAATTTCTCCCCCCCCCCCTCAAAAATGATTCAGTGTGTAAGAAAAGAAGGCAACCTTGCCTTTTTTTCGACGTGACTTTTCCTCACTGACCCGATGGAGGAATAAATGGATGTTAAGCTTTCCATGCAAAGAACACACATGCTTAAGCTCGTAGGCAAGTCATTGCCCTCTCCAAATGCTGTCGTTAAGAAACGTTCAAGCAATTTGGTTATGCGAAAGTGGAAGTTAGCATCGCCAATCTTTGGAGGCCAATTTTAATATCTCCACGTAAGGACTATTTCTCCCTTACGCCATTCAAAAACCGTAACAGTACGTGATAGAAAAGCTAGCAGCTGCAAAGAGCTGAATCGTTAACTAAACTCATCGTTGCTTTGGTATAAATTTTGGTTAATGAACCGATCACCTGATAGAATAAATTGAAATTAAACCAGTGACCATGTCTACTCTTAAACTAACACCCGATTCAACAGATGGGCGAGGCAAGTTACCTTTGCACAGTAAACGTTTACCAGCCAAATGTTTTACTTTAATTGACAATAAAAACCCAAATTGAAATTTTTAAATTGTATTCCTGCCCACGTTGAATATCGGTTACTTACTTCTAAGATGATGGATGAAGTTTGATTTTAAGGTCGATTTTAAATGAATCATGTCTTGTAATTTTGATTTTGCACGATATATTATTTTGACATGAAAAAAGTTGCGTAAATCCTAGATCATGAAAGAGAACTTGCGTTCTGAAATTCATATAAGGCTTATTTGCCAACACTTTGATCAGAGTTACTCTCCCATTATTGTAAGTGAAATCTCTATAACTCGGTCAGATTTGCCATCTTGTGCGGAAAATCCAACAGATCACCTTTAGCGCCGCGACATCTCTGAATATCACACTACTGAAATACTCTTCCACCCTGACTGAAAGTTAAATGTGGCTAGGATTTTTGAAAAAATATAGAGTAGTCTACTAATTAATTCTAAATTTTTATAAGATGTAAATTCGGAAATCGTCGTTAAGGAAATTGATTTTTTAAGAAAAAAGATAAAAACTAATTGGGTATAACACATAGAAGAATTACCGAAATTTATTTACTACTGAGAGGACACCTTTGCCGGGTTCGATTACCAGATTGAAAGGAAAATATACGAGTTATAGGATAGCATCTCAGGTGGATGCCGTGAATAGCCAGTTTGGGGATTTCAAGAAACTTGAGCAATTTTGTTTGTGTCAAGTAATTCCCTGCGTATAGAGTATCGACGGAGCTTGTGACAATATTCACAAGCATAATCAATGACATTATGGCTCCCCACTCATTTTATGCTGAGTCATTGTAAAAATTTATTTTCACTGTTAAACTACGCGCAAAAGGTGGCAGACCGCCATTGAATTTACAGCCTTTATGTAAGTGTGTATGTAACTCACCTCTAGAAGAGCCATACTGCGAGGGGTTCACATGCTCGTCAAAATTCGGGTTGCACTCTGTTTCGTTCAGGACAAAACCCACTGTCTGACGGTTTTTGCTCAGACAGCTCAGACCCTCAAACTTCTTCCTCAACCCCATTGCCTCCTGCGGCCGCACACCTCCGCGATCCTCACCTGTTTGGCGACAGCGAAGAAAGACGATAGCCGCGATAAGGGCTAGCGAGATTACCAGTGCCACCACTATCATTGCCACAATGATCATGAGGTCCCGATCAGCCATGCCACCGTCGAGCCACTGTTGCTGTCGTTGAGTTCCACTCATCTGAGGACTGCTCATTCCACTGCCAGCCAGTTTCTTTGTGCTTCCTCCTCGCAGATGACCGTAACTGACTGCAGAGGTGGCCACAGGAGGACCAGCTGAAAGACGGTTCCCGTCGGAGACGTCGATTTTAAGGATAGTGGTGTTACTGCGTGGTGGTTTGCCTTGATCGGAGGCCTTCAGAGCCAAAACGAAAGACTGCGGCAAACTGGAGAAGGAGCCCTCTTCAGGCAGGTCGAACGAAGGTCGCCGTTCACTGGAAGACAAGGTTTCGTTCGTCGATCCGCCACTGGCTGCAAGCGGCGGGCTCTGGATTCGGCTCATCTCTAGGTTTAGGGGCTTTGCTAGGTAGAGGGTACCAGTATTCTTGTCCAGAGCGAAGTATTCCAATTCGTTGCCCTTGAGGATGCTGTACTCTACTTCGCCATAGAGGCCGCTATCGGCATCGACGGCCTTCAAGTGAGCAACCACACGTCCAACGATGGCGTGCCTAGACATATTCACCCGTGCTACGGCGCTGCCACCTGTGGAAGAGGGGGCGGGGAAGACCCAGGCAGGTGTGTGATCATTGACGTCCTCCACACGAACAATCACCGTGGCGTATGCAGAGAGCGGTGGACTGCCGTAGTCGGTGGCTATGACGGTGAAACTGAGGATGGGTGTCCTTTCGCGATCGATGGGGGCATTACGGGTGAAGAGTTCGCCATTGGAGGTGATGGCAAATAGTGTGCTGGCACGGACACCGTCCCGTACGTCCATATCACTAATGCTATACTGAATCCGACTATTTCTCATTTCTGCATCTGCGTCCACTGCCCGGACGATGCCGATCTGCAAAAAACCAAAATAACGATCTTAGGAGAAATAATTTCAGCGCCTGCTCCTACTTTCCGCATAATGCTTAATGTTCAGATCGAAAATTGATTTCTAGCTTAAAGTAACTACGTGCAAATGCTGTATTGTTTTTTTGATAACTTTTATCTCATGCATGTTTGGACGAGGATTTTATGCTCACCGTTTTTAAGGGCTAGTTTATATTTCTGGGTTGTAAAATTGTTCAAAACGCTTAAATGCAACGCGCATACAATAGTATCTACACTACTTAAACACTGATGGTATCTTTAACCATGTCACTGCGCAAAAGATATTGTTTGGCTTAATTAGTATTATTGCTAAGAACAAAAATCGTCATAGTTTCGTTCATCCACGATGCCATGCGAGCCTTCCTTTGTTTATTGGAAGTGATGAAAAATCAATACTGTGTGTTTCAATAGTCTGGGACATGTAGAATGGGGACAGGGTCGTGTGTTCACCACACGTTTTCGGACTGTTTTGTTGGTCAATCCCTGCACCAACTGCCCATTGACTGACCGCTGTCATTTCTTTGGAATGTAGCGAGGGAAGAGGGAGAGAGGGAGTGTGGTAGATGCTGCATAAGCCGGATTAACCACAAATCAATTCGCATGAAGTTCACCGTTATTGCGCGAATTCTGTTTGACACGCGGAGGACGCTGTCGTCTGCGATGGTCAAAGAATGGTTTATCTTAGGCAAAGGAACATTTCCGGTAAAGACAAGGGAGAATGGAATGGTCATTCCTGGCTCATTAGCCATCAGCAGCCAGTTATACCCAACCCCAGGTGATGCACCACCCGAGACTCGAACCTGCGACCTGTTGACCAGAAGTCCAATGGCCTAACCATTGAGCGACGGCCTCCTTGTCTTGCCAGTTTAGATCAAAAATATTGAAATCCGTTGAGAACGCTCACCAACCGTTAACGGAAACCACCCGTCCCGTTGCGCCTTGGGGCTCGATCTCCCTGTGCGGCTGCTGGCAGGGATCGAGGATGAGCGCCAAAGCAGAACGGGCCGTGTGAGTTCCGTTAACGGTCGGTGAGCGTTCATCAACAAATATCATTTATATCTTCGTGTTAAAGTGCTAGCGAGCACTTATTTCTCAATGTATTTTTATGGTATTTATATGCATTTATCAATTGGTTTAATATTACGATGCATACTCAACTACATTCCCTGGAAAGAAAACAAAATATTTGTTTATAGTGAAGTATATAAAGCGGTTGATATCCATTGCAAAATGTCTTAAGCAGTATACGACATCCGTTTAACAGCGTAAGAAGTATATGATGTTCCTTACACAGAAAGTAGACGACATGTAACGTAAGAAATATTAAAAAAAGCAACTACAGTTTGGATTTCAGACTATATTGGAGAGGGCTTTTAAAACCGACGAAATCCCTTCCTTTGAGCATGAAATTTGTAACCAAAAGGAAAAGAGGAAAACATTTTTGTGCATGGTTTCCATGAAATATATTTTACTGTTTAAGGGTACCGAAGATAAACGAGAAAAAGTCGCGATATTCTGCCGTTATTTTTTTACTGAGTGTGATTTTACAGGCTCCTTTTATTCAGGAAGCCAGCATCCAGGCACGACGGAAATATTTTGGGTTTATGTTACAGGATAACCAACATTACAATCCCACCTATATAATCCTTTATAAACGAACTGCATGAAAATTAGGAAAGCTAATGAACATATGTTTACGAATGTAGAGGTATGTATGCTGTTCCTTGCATGTGAAGTAAACTGAGTGCAGTTTTCAAACCCTAAGCGCCATTGAAACCATAGGTGAGGTCTTAACAGCGAACCATGGCCGATCGTAAAGTCTAACATTTGAATAAGGAGTTGTTTGGTACCTAGTGAGTACAAGAAGGGAAATCATCATTTCTGACTTCAATAAAATATATTGGAACTTGTAAATGCGGCAGGAAAATGCTTGCCAGGTAAATGTCCATTTTGTGTTGAGTGTCCATTTTCGTAGACGGCCCAAAAGAAGATCATTCACAGACCAGTAGCCTTCTATGGTTTAAATATCTTGGGATTATAGTACACGATAATCAGTATTAAAACCTTATCCAAGTAATGCTTTTTAATCATTAACTCATTTCAGAATTATGGATTCATTTCACGCGTCAGGTTAGCTGTCGTATGTATTTGCACATTCTGGATTTCGAATACCATAGGCCACTCTCAAAGCAGGAATACGATTTGCCATCGTAAAAATCACCTGACAGATGTTCTAATTTCCATGAATGTTGGTCCCCGAAAAACCTTGAAGCAACCATAACCTCAACCAACAGACATATTCAATTGAAAGCTCCTTCACCTGCATGGTGCCATTAAGGATTATTTTCTGACCACCTGCTGATAACTAATTTTTATTTCAACAACAGGGGTCCTCTGTAATATCTACTATGTGCCAAACATGACAGCAGCTCACGTTAAATGTTAGAAACAGTTTCAAAGAGAAAAAAAACATACTTTAAAAAAATTGCCGGACTTATAAGCAGGGGTCATTCTCTGAAGTTACTTAATGAGTTTTACAAGCTTCCTTTGAAACGATCGTTCTAAAACCTATTAAAAACCTATCTATATGGCTGCATAAGTGGTAGTTATATTTTTTTAGCTTGCACTGGCTGCACATAAGCAAGCGCTTTTCGTAAAATTAGAATGCGAGTGTGGACTTGCAGAAGTCATGAAAAAATGATTTTTCTTCGCTGCAGTCTATAGGGTGCTTACTCTGACTGGCAAAATCGTACACATTTCCTCTCTGTTATTACATGTTTATGCATATTCAAACCTCTATCCAAGAGGAACAATAATCACACCTAAATATTTTACGAAAACGTCCCTGTTCTCGGGACTCAGCACTTAGTTCCTTTACAATTCCATATTTATACGGACATTGTCTAACTTTCACAGGCTGCAGGTCGAGGGTAACTGTAATTTTGCTCACTGAGTATAATATTGCATGGATAATATAACTGTCTTCTAAATTTAAGTGTTATTTGTGGGCACTGTAAGGCACTCAATTACATATTTTTATTTTTAAAAATATTCTTCGAGAGGGTAAGCAACTGCAGTGAAATATAAGTTACAAAAACTTTTGATGAAACTTTGATTAAAACGCCCAGTCAAGTTGAAATAACAAAAATATTTGTCTCCGTTTAGAAGGAAAAAGTTTTTTTTATAAAACTAAGGAGAATTTTATTCACAACCGGTAGAGTAAAGCAACCAGATTCATAGGAGGTAGCCAGTGAAAAATTTTAAAAATGTCTGACTTAAATGATTTAGAAGGGCTTTAGGTTAATTCCAGGAACCATAGGCCTTATCTTCAAAGCGGTTAGCAGTCAACCAATAATTTAAGCAAGTTAGAACTCTGATGCTATCAGGCGAAAATGAAGCCTGATTGTTTTTATGTTGGAAGGTAGAAAGCTCAGTAATGGATGGTTGAGGTGGGTTTTTTCCCTAAAACACTTAAGTATCTGCAGGAAAATCAGTTGACCAAATATGTGCCGCTCGAATGTGTGAAGGAGCACCAAGTTCCAACAATTTTCACTAGACGATAACAATCCTCCCACCGACATATATGCGCATTCCTTTTTGGTAAACTCGCATGAGTAGAAATAAGGTTCACTGATGAATTTGTCCCCGAGCACTGCTATCTTAATAAAAAAACGACATATTTTGGGCTAAAAACATCAGTAGGGCATTTTTGGAGTAAATGTGTCTATTGGGAGTTGTTTGCAAAGACTGCATGCTTATTAATGTTTATAGTATAGAGCCTACATGGAAACAGCACTGTCCCTACTGCTAATTACTCGTGCTCACTCTGATTCAGCAAATAATAAATCTGCAAATTTATACAGTTTGATATATTACATGAGTCCGTTCGCGCAATAATCATTGAACAGGCAAATACATCTTTATGAAGGCACACAGGAGGTTTGCATAATGAATCAGATAAGCCCACTTTCTGAACAAAATTTTTGATCAAGGGGATGATAAAATAATTCGCAAATGGATAGATCAAGGATGTTAACAAGTTGCTGATAGAAGCGAACCGGTAAGTTGCAGGAAGCGGTTCCGTAGAAGAAATAGACGTGGACAGTGACAGAGACAGTTGCACCTATCTCTGATGATGGATTATAGGGAGAGTCTAATACGTCAGACCAATAAACGCCACGTTCCACTGATCGCTACTTCCTCGTTGACGTGAACAAGGTTAAATTCTGAGCATTGAAGTCAAAATTTGCGTCTGAGAGCTTTGTCAATTATGACCCTAGGTTGAACAGATCAGCCTGACAGCCTCAAAAGTAAAACAATTATTACCTAAATCTTTTTAAAAGGAATTTCTACTTATTATTCAGTTAAGTTGCTCCATATATTTTTTCATGCGTCGACCCCGTATTAAATGGCGTGATTTTTACCTTCCTGACAGACAACAGGCAAGAATCTGCACTGGCTTCTGGACTCTTTCGTTGGTTAGAGAAACTAATGTGGAAAAGATAGGACTTGACTCACATGCAATTATTTTTTTTAAAGTCTAACTATCAAATAACTTTCTTGTTCTTTCGACTTGGAGGATCTTATGAAAATTGGCAATGTGAAGCCCAAATAAACAACTGCAATACGAGAGGAATACAAGGAAGAATAATTGCATTTTCAAAAGGTTGGTAAGGATGCCTTGTGTGGCCGCCTAAACAGAGCATGGGAAAACACAGCATCCAAATTATATGTGGTTTTGCGCTAAATTCCAAGGAAATTCTATTTAGGATTAAGGTGAGTGTTAAAGCTAGATTTAGAGTTAGGTTATGTTTAAGTTTGAGGTTTATGTGAGAGTTGACTTTAGGGTCATGATAAGGTCAAGGGTTACGCTTAGTTTAGTTTAGTTTTAGGGTAATGCTAGGGTTAAAATTAAGGGGACAGTTTCGTTTTATGTTAGGTGTTGTGTTAGAATTAAGACACAGGCATATTTACTCTTCCTGAAATTTACCGCAAGTCCACATATTTTAAGCGGTAGTGGAGGTTCCTATTCCCGTGTCCTGTTTAGACGGCCCTACAAGCATCATTACCGAAAGGTTTTCCAGTTACCGTTTTTGCAGTATGCCCTCTCTTTTTACTGATTTCCAACCTTTTTGAGTTTAAAGCTTAGGAGCACTTCTAGAAACCGTCTCAAACCGTACTGCAACATAACGGTAGAACATTCCGCCTGAACAGCCCACTGTATCACAAGCCTATCACGCGCAAACTGGTACACAGGTGAGCATTGGAGGAGCGCGAAACTGCCAGCCACCCAATATTTTAGCTGCGCTTTCAAATTCTAAGACCAATTAGACTAAACGATAGGCGGTTAAAGGGCGAGTTCTGGGAAACAGTTGAGAAGATGGGGCTGCGATCGGTAGAACAATAATTAACTTCATTCGAGGGTTCGGATTTTGCTTTGAACCCAACATCAACAAGAATCGCGGAAGGGTGCTATGAACGCGTAATGGGTGCAGTATTTATAGGATGAAGTGGCAATGCAAACACACGCCTGCCATCCTTACAATTTCCCCACTTTCATCGTCAGTTGTCGCACTAGGTGTGTTGATTGCTTACTCCCCTATTTGTGACTGCCTCTGAGTCCAAAAATTCAGGCGAATAAAGCTACTTCTCCCCCCATCACCCATTTTGGCTTACTTTACTTTAATAATGCGTAGAATGCCGTTGCTGTCGGCGCATTTAGCTATAACTAGAGAGAGGCGATCGGAAAATCCTGCCGATCCACTGGTTCTCAAGAGCATCTGGTGGATTGATTAGCAGGTAGACGAATAACCGCCGAATTATGCCGATTTCGGGAGGCATTTTCGACTCCAACATGAAACGTTTTTTGCAATACCGGCTGCTGCCGACTGTTATGGCAAAATCTTCATCAACAAATCCGCTGCCACTACCAGTTGAAGCAGCGCTGTTACAACGAACGAAACTGTTCGTCTAAGTACCCTCCTCCGCCCCCTACAGGCACGCGCACTGGAATTTGCCGCTGCCTAGATGGATTAACTGCCGGAGCCGGCATTGGCCGCGCATGAAATCAAAGTTGAGCTCCCCTTTTGGCCGGCCAGAGCCCCACTGGTCGTATGCGCCCCTGGGTTCAGCATTCGCGCGTGCTTTATCCACCGGCTCTCCACGAGCAGGCACATTGGGGGGGGGTGGGAGAAATGGCGCCAAACAGGGCATCTTTGTTTGTCCACTGCTGGTATGGCGGCTCCAGTGGAAGATCCGGATGCCTGGGTTTTCACTCTTCTGGCCTGGCTAGCAAACTATGCTCCCCTCCCCATCCCGCGTTTCAATCGCTCGCTTCTTCTCCCCGCACCGAGGCTGATTGCCGCCACAGGAGACACACATGACGCGACGTGACTGCGGCATACACAACCGCAGACGGCCTTCATGCCGCTGTAGTGCCGCCGCCACCGCCACTGGCTCTCGACGCGATTCGTCTGAGCTCTCTCGGTTCTCGTTTGGATCTGAGTGCGAGCGGGAGCAACGAAGAGTGAAGTGCCTGTTCTTTCCAGGTTCGTCTCCCGCTCCCCCCCGCCACCCCTACGTGCCATCTCTCACACAGGAGTGGAAATCGGAAGGAGCAGGTGGAAAGGAATGACTTGCTGACTTTGTTCCCTAAACAGTGGGGTGGTCAAGACCTCCCCCAGTTGTACTCCTCAGTGAAGTCATTAATTATTCCTGAATTGATAAACTCCTTTAGCAAACACTCCGGCTGAAGTGAGTTGCAGTTGAACAGTGGTAAGCTGTAGAGTAGAGGGTGGGTGAATCTCGCTGCTACAACAGGGCAAACTCCCGTTATTAAAAGAACACAGCTGAATGGTCCTTTATTGTAACGATTGATGAATGCTGGAAGAGTTTGAAATCTCTCGGAAAGGTGCTAAAACCTGGAGTATTAAAAGTTTTATTTTAAATTTTAGAACAAAATTAGTCAGGGTAGGTTCACGTTTCTGACGCCATTTGAACTGCGTACAAGCAAGCTCAACCGAATGACCGTACGATATTAATAAGTAATAATTATAGGAAAGTAGTACTTTACGAACGATGTCACCGCACATCTTATGAGACTAGGGACAATACGAGTAACTTACCAAACCACTTAGATTTCTGTCTCTTCATTGCTTCAGCGCAAAATAGATTGAAGAAAAAAAAATCAAATGGCATGCGACCAAAAAATATTATGGTACAGATACTTTTACAGAGGTGAAAACAAGCTGTACTTCGTGTTGCAGCAATTTCCCAGTCAGAGGTAGAGCTCCACAACCATCTTGTCACCCCATTAGAAATGCAGTTATAAAGGTGGAAAATTTACTAAAACCCAGATGCCACTGTTTTAACCCATCTCGGAAGTTTTCCATCACTTTGCCCTGTCATCCAACAGCAAATCGGAATTAGTATCTTTATATATACAGTAGAGCGACAGGGCAAGGGCTCAGTGGTTGGGGTGTTGTACGTCTAACCAATTAGTCATCAGTTCTTGGCTCAGGGTTGCGAAACCTGAGGTTGGTTATGGTTGGCTGATGACGGTTAATAAGCCCAAAATATCCATTCCAGCCACACATGTTTTTGTCGGTAATGTTCTACTACCTATATTACTAGCCACTGTGCGGCTGCTGGCGAGGCTCGAGGGTGAGCCCAATGGGACGAGTATGCCCCTAACCCGATCGGTGAGCGCTCCGCTAACATCGTTCATGTACCAGATCGCAACTGACAGGAAAACGAGCCTGTGGCTCAGTGGTTACTGCATCGGGCTTTTTTTGAGAGAGAGAGCTACGCTTTATTTTGAAATTAAAATTCCAAAACTTTCAGCAAAAAATGTCCTCCATTCACCGTGAATAAGGTTGGGAACAAAAGCCACACAAAACCGGAAGATCGCAAACAAATGGCCGAAGAATGCACGTATAAACCTCATGAAGAATCATTTTTGAATGCGTCTCAAAATATTGACCAAATTTGGACTTCTTTCAAAACGGTGCCAGCATCATGCGCCGATGACCTCATTTTTGTTGTTCGAAAAAACTACATAGATATAAGAAGATTCACATGCGAATGGAGAGCAGAAAAGATGGCGGCTCAATTTCAAAAGCCTGCCAGAAAATATTTCTGACAGGCAACGGATTCGAGTCTTTGGGGGGGGGGCAACAACTTTGGAGTTGCGTATGGCTGGCTGTTGAGGGCTAATACGACAGAAAGGGCCATTACAGTCTCCATTTTATTTATCGGCAATGTCATTCTGCTATCCATAATAGTCACTGAGTGGCTACTGGCAGAGCTCGAGATTCAGCGTCAATGCACAATTGGGACGAATTTGCTTCGTAACACGATCAATGAGTGCCCTACTACCAATGTTAATGCATAGATACATTTGTACACGTGCATACTTCTTAAGGTGAGAGTGCTCATACGGAGTAGGTAACGGGAAAAGCTCGGTGATTGAGCGTTCGAATTAAACGCTCAAAGACAGAAAATTCACCAGCTATCCAAGCCTGCCGTTGGATATGACTGGCCATTGATGGACATTGAGCCAGAAATGGCAATCACAGTATCCAATTTTTCATTGTTGGAACTAATCCTGTTGCATAATTACGTGCTACAATGCATCTGCCCTCGAGGGCTGAGCCCTAAAATGCACCGCGACGAGCATATCCCGTAAACGGATAGGTGAATGCTTGGTATATTCCGACCTTTAGAAACGTAGTCAGCTTCAACCTAAAATTTATGCAGTTCTCTTCAAAAACTGAAAAATGAATCCCATCTTGTGCGAACGTACATTTTAGTTGTTTATATCCACGCACATACACCAGATTTGTCCATTATGCTAAAAACCATATTAGTTTTGAGAACAGTCGTGTACGCGTTGACTTGGGCGTTGGAGGATGTTAATTGCGACAGGATTTCCTCTCAAAAACTGGTAGTGAACTAGGGAGACTGGAATTAATAAACCAAAAACAGTCATCGGAAGTTTTTAATGGCAGACTGACTCAGGGCCTTTAACAGGCTTATTGAGTATGAAAAGCGATTGGGCGGTGCACTTTAGGAAAGGAGCATGTGCAAGTCGGATTTAAATCTTCGTTTTACAGAGGCTGAACTCCAGGAAACGTAACACGACGTTTCCATGCTTAACACAGTAAAAATAATTGATATTTTAAGCAGATTATGGATTGATAAAGCTGTCATCAAGAACACAGATTAGCATGACCATTTCTGCCGTTTTCTGTGATTATACAGCTTCTACAAAACAACAACATCGAGGCCAGGAGTCTGCACTCCATAATTACTTCGTTCTTCAATGGATTGAAAGTCTGCCTGGGCGCCTGAACTCGTCTGCAATTAAGTTCACATTTTAATTTATTTTTTTGTAGTCTGCCAAATATTACTGCATCGTAAGACCGCTTAAACCATCCAAATGAGGCACGTGGGCATGACTACTCGAGAAAAATATCGGACTGATCCGAGCTCTCGACTGAGCCTTCCCAAAGGCCCAACTGATTGTATTACTCTGCATTTGTTTCCTATGGAGAAATTGACCTATCTTGTGAAAAATTAGACGAAATTCTGAATTGCGAGTCCAACTTAAGAGGATTATTCAGCTGGGATAGTAACGTAAAGTACCATAAAGCATAACGCCATAGTTCTTTAGCCATACCCAGCTGTCGATTTTCGACTGCAAATATTTCCGACTGTCCTCAAAATTATACGTACTAAAATTACCTACTGAAGTAGCCTGAAATTTTCATTGATTTTCCAGTAACTTAGAGAGCTGAACTTGGGTTATAGTAGGTTAATTTTACAGAAAATTATGCGACTTTTCCTCGATATGAAGTCGACAGCAAGCACTGTTTTCGAGACAGCACATTTTTTTTCTCGGCCACAGGTTGTAGACACTTTACCCTTCATTTAAAAATTTCGGTAAGGTTCCTTAAGGCACACAAATATAAGCAGTTTGGGCGGAGGTGCTTGACATGTACCTAGACTACCAGGGAACGTCTGATTAGAAACGTCAGACCAACCATATTGTAGCCCGGGAAAAGTCCGTTCAACGAAGTAGTCCCACTGTGACTTCTGACCCTTACGTAACTTGTACAAGATTAATAAAACACGCACACACACACCTGGGGAATGAGGCTTTCGGAAGTTGTCGAAGCACATATTGCCCATCTCAAAAAGTCAACCTAACCCTAGACTTCAAAAAAGTAGCTGGAAGTTTTTGTGCACTTTTTTCCCGCTATGTCGGTAATTGGTATTTATATCATGACAATAAGAGAACTTAACTGCGCTGGGCACAGCCAATGGCGAGTAACCTTTTGCGATTCTTCCCAGGCATCTGTCTGATTGTCTCCCATGGTCAGCTACTAGTCAATCTGTGAGAACATTAAGATGAAAGACCAGATGTTGGAGACCGCAACACGCATTTTCACACTATGTTGTGTTACCGGCAACCTATAAATACCGGTTCGCAGGCAAGACACTGCGGCATCTCAACACTCACCATAAGTTTTTTTCCTGCAAACGAGCATCATGAACTGACAGTTCTTATCCATCTCTCTGTCTTTCCTTTCTAATTAATGAAAAACGGGCAGTTTACATGCAACCGAGAAATTACTCTCTCTCTCTCTCTCTCTCTCTCTCTCTCTCTCTCTCTCTCTCTCTCTCTCTCTCTCTCTCTCTCTCTCTCTCTCTGATGCTCTTCAAGTATGCGGTTGAATCGAAGGAAAGTAAAGAATTTTCGTTCCAAACTGATAGCCCACTTATCCTACAACACTGCGTTTGAAAAAGATTAGAAATTAGTAGAGTACTAGAATTCCTTAAACCACGTTACCCCTTTCCTACCTTCCTTGTAGTGCCCACAGAAGGACTAATCAGGATGCTACCCAATGAAGACCACTATCTGAATGGGCCGATCGCCACCCGACCTTCAACGTGCTCGTACGTTATTTTTTTTTTCCTTTAAGATCGTTGTTGGCATGCGGTATTACACTTCTATTCTTATGTCCTCGCTGTTCTGTTCTCCTTTGGAGATTTGATAGCCGGGTTGTTTTACGGGCGGCCATCAAGGTTTGTGGCAAGATCATACCAACAACGACTGGTTGATCAAATAATTGTGCCATCTGTCAGATGCGACACCTCTTGGTTAGGTGCCCAAAAACTGATTCGCAGAGTCACTCCCCCTCGGATAAAAGCCGATTCGTCAAGAGGAGGACGTTAAATACACTTTTCAGCAAGTAAGGGTCGTGGGAATTGCACTCGGAAACACACGACACCTATTTCTGATTTAAAACATTTGCTCCCCGGTATGGATTTGAAACAAGCCCATACAACGGGATTCGTCCGAGTGGAGAAATATCGCGGCTGCCTAGAAACTGCATCTTTGCGCTTCATTGCATAGATAAGGAGTTATAAATTCACAGAAAGCCAGACTTGCATATTTTAAACCTCATTTTCACAAACAACAATGTTTCCCTCTTCGTTGATTTTAAGCAGGGCCTCTTCCAAAGTGACCATACATTAATTCACTGTTGCTTACCGATTGTCTCATCGAAAAAGGATAGCGCCGTTCATACCTATCATGCTTTGTACCTCGCAGATATGAGCATAATTAATAACTTTGTGGACTCATTGGACTGGCAGCATCTCTCCTCCATGAACGACGCAGCAAGGCTTTCTGAGTTCATGTCAGTCGTTTCAAATAACATCCTGGAATTTGTGCCAACCAAAATTGTCAAGCCCTACGCTTCGGAATCCACCGTCCCTCACTTTGTTTTTCCAAGATTAAAGAAATTGAGGAAGCAGTGAAAAGATCAATATGCTAGCTCGCTATCTGTACATCTAAGGATTGCAGAGATTTTTGAATTAGCCTCTAAGATTCGTCTTGCACGTGACAGAAAGAGGGAATCTTGCGCACTCTGCAAGCCAAGTTCTGCGAAATCTGTTGCTCAACTCTTCCACCATCAATCCTGCTCTAAACGAGGTTATGAAATACCTCCATTACTAAATGAAACTAAGAACTTCGTTCTCGAAGACTCTGTCAAGGCAGAATTGTTTAGTGCATTCTTTGCAAATCATCTTACGATGGAATCTGAACCAGTTCCGACGTTTCGGGCATCTTCATTCAATGTTATCACCACCATTGATTTCTCCATATAACTAATTCGTAAGCAAATAATGCATCTGAAAAACTCGCACTCTTCAGGGACTGACGGTATTCCAAACTCAGTTATTAAGAGAGTGCCGAGCTTAACCCGATTGCTTAGCCATGTATTCTCAGTTCATCTTTTAAGCGGATTTTTACCTGACTCATGGAAGACATCTATTATTCTTCCTGTCTTCAAGTCGGGATCTCGTTCGGACGTAAATACTTATCGAGGCATTCACAAAACCCCGGCTCTAGCAAACCTTCTTGAAAAATTATTTTTAATCAAATTCTCGAATTTTTCTTAGAAATAAGCACTTAAGCGATTCGCAATATGGTTTTCTACCTGGGGGATCATGCGAAGTGTGTCACTTAGCTTTTCTTAACCTCGTCAGTGGTTGTGATCTACTGGGACCTGAGCAAAGCCTTTGACAAGGTACCGCACATACGTCTTCTGGTGAAACTGGAAACCCTCGGCGTCCGGTCTCTTCTCCTTGACTTCATTGGTTCCTGCTTGTCTAACCGTAGCCAGAAGGTCTTAGTAGGTTATAGCTATTCGACGCCTAAGCCGATCACGAGTGGCGTTTTTCAAGGCAGGGTTCTACGTCTACTTCTCTTCATTCTGTACATCAACGAAATTTCAACTTTACTCACAAATTCACAAAATTTCGTTGATGCTGATGATCTCAAGTACATTTATTCATTTTCTAAAGACTGCCAATAGTTGCGTTGATAAAATCAACACTGATCCATTTATGCTCTCACGTTGGAGCTGTAGTTGGCAGATGGAATTTTCTCCGTCCAAGAGTAGTTTCAGGTTTTTTGGCCCCGCCAAGCTTCTTGGACCCCTAGTATTTCAAAATAGGACACTTTTAGAACAATCAACCATAAGAGACTTAGGTCTAAGTTACACGAATAAGCTAGCATTATCGCCTCACGCAGATCGAATTTCTGCAAATGCTGCACAGATAGGTGGTTTTATATCACATAATTTCTTCCTTCCGGAAATAAAGTTAACCTTTACCGCATGTTTGTTTTTCCTATCCTAGAATACTGCTGGCCCCGCTTTGGGCTGATGAACGCCTCAGACCGCAGTAAGATTGAAAAAGTTCATAGGGTTTTTACTCGAAGACTATTTTCTCTTCCTGGATCCAGTATCTCTTATACGGATAGATGCCAGTTAGCAAACATTAAATTTCGATGGGTTAGAAGACTCGAAGCCGGTCTCTGCTTCCTTTTTCGCGTTAAATCTAGCCCGAATCTCCCACAAATTAACGCTCTCACTCCGGTAGACCGACCGTATGCAACTCTTAATTCCTCTATGATCATTTCACCACCCCTTAGCTCCACAACTAACCTTTCTCAGTTTTTTGCCTCCAAATATGCTTTCATCTGGAATAATCTTCCACTGCAAATTAGGTTGTCGTCTACATTAGCTATTTTCAAAACAAAATTACGCAAAAATATAACATCGGAAGGTATAAAGTCCTTATTGTTTGTTTCTTTCCCAAACACGCAACTTTTGGATTTTGAAAAGGGTCCTCCTGGTATTTGAGGCAGCTCCTTTGATATTGCATTGGTCTCTAATTATAGTTCCATCATCCTCTTTGCATTCACTTTTTCGTTCCCCCTTTTAAACTAGCATCGCAAGCTCTTGACAACCTTGATACTTTCCTCCAATTTTTCAACCGCGACGATGGTCTCCAGGTTCAGTTGACGATGGAAGCGGGTTCTGACGGTTTTGCCTCTTTGATTGGTGGACTGTGCAGTCAGCAAGGTCGCATCTCGATGATGATCTCATGACCTCTACTGTCCCCTCTTCGTTTTGACCTTGGTGTTCACGATGAGTTCCTCCTCTCTCACCCCCACTGGTGGTTATAAACAGTAGTTCTGACTGCTATATTATCTCTCACCGGACAAAAAGCATTCCGAATCCTCATACGTTGTCAGCAACATCACAATACTATCCCATTGCATCTAGCTATTAATTTTTTAGTGAAGCAGATTTTTTTCTCCTAGTTTTTTTTAAATTGGTGGCTCGCCGAACTCCGCCTCCGATTAAACCGAAGGATTTTTTACTGTTTCTTTTCTAGTTCACCGTATATGTCAAAGATTGTTGACTATTGTTTTAAAAATGGCAAATCGTTCTGAATCGGATATGCCTACCATATTACTCATTTCTGCTGTTAATAGTGCTGCTCACATAGTGCAGCAATTATCCCCTTTGTATTTATTTATACCGCGATACTAAGTTTGTAATGACGGGGCTCTCTGGGCCTTAAATATACAATTTATTTATTTATTTATAAAGTCAATAGGAAAAAAGTAAGGTTATTGTTCAGAAGACGTTATCCAATCGCTGAAGTAATCAATTATTTAAGAACGCGACAAAATAGAAAAAAAAGTTATCAACTGTACACGGGAGTGCTTAAATATTAAAACTAGTCTTTCACAGCGGAAGGAAAAGATTACGGTTTCCCTCCTTGTTTAGGCTACTTCTAAGTAACGTAGCGTCTGGGCTATTCATTCGCCAGCAAGAAACCGGAAGTCTTTTTTTGGGTCAACAAAATGTCCACTATCTGGGGGAGGCGTTAAGTAATAAAGGGTGAATTTGACTTCCTGATTTTGGAACCCGTTTAGGCAAGTGCTCACCCAATGTACTTGAGTCCCGAACTTCATGTTAATGTACAAACACACAATTTGGGGTGGCGTGCATAGGCAGGTCATCGTGTATCCATTCAACTGGGACAGTCTTCGTAGGACTGATAACTGAGATCTTAACTGCGGTGTAGGTCTTTTCAATGATGTATCACAAATGCTGATTGATTGCACTCGAAATATTGTCATCATATTGGGGCAAGGCTTGGGCAACTGGCTTTGTTTCGCAACGGTCTAATTTGCCTGTTTGCCAAAGGCGAATGCTAGCTCACTGAGTGAACTCGGCTGGATAACCAGGGGTGCTGTCATGCAAGCAAATTCTGAGTCTCGTATTTCACCTGAGTAGTTTTCTCTGCTCTGTCGCAGACAGCGTAGACGAGGTTTTGCTTGCGTTTTATCAGCAATTAACTAACTAAATGTTGATAGTGACCTTTCCCTGCATGCCTGGGGCAGACCAGTCACCTGATTCAGTCGTCGTTCCAGGTGGAAGGGACAGGTTGTTTTTCTTTCCGTTTCCATCGTGAATTTTGTCTTGAAAGACTGACGGTGCATAGGCAAAAACAGGTCCGGCAGATGACTGTGCCATTTTTATGTGGACTTTATAAACACGATGCACGCTTGCCATCCGCGTTAGCAAATGACGGGTAGCAGGTGATAAGCGGTCACAAAAATTTCCCTTCCAATCAGTTCCACCGTTTATATTTTTTTCGCTTTGTTGATTTGTCTGTCATCGCCAGTAAGCTGCTTTTGCCAAAAAATGAGTATTTTGTTTTGACAGTGGAAAAAAAAATGCAAAGGATAGTCCCGTAGACTTCTCATAGTCAAAGAAAACCTCATTAGTTTACCTTTTAAGTCCGGATTTGGATCCATAGTGCGGAAAGTTAACTTTGTCATGCTATTGAGTTCAGACGACAAACCTCCCTGACATCTCATGTGCATTCTGCCCACTGGAGTGTATGGAAACCCCGATGACAGTTTTTAGTCTGACGCGGTGGCGCCTTCCAAGCATCGTTTCTAGGGCGGTTCGTCCCTCCTGATCGAGCACACCTACACCCTCCTCTGATCAGCCTCTCCATAGAGTCCCAACACACAGAGCGTCAAGTCCGCGATAAAAACTAATGACTGGCAGGCGAAAACCGTGAGAGCAATCGGTTCTTTCACGTCGCAGTCTCTGTATAGACCCCTTCAGCTTGTTGATGGCCGTGTAATTATGGCAGACCATTTGTTTCGGTCCAGCGCTTAAGCTTTTCCTCCGTTTATAGGGACAAAACCTTGCCAATGAATACAATGAATAAGTAGAGGGGAGAGTGCAATAAGGGAACGAATATGTGTCCACTCTGAACTATTAAAAAAACCATGAGGTGCAACTACGATTTTGCTCGTTGAGCTATTCAGGGAGACCATAGGTATGTTTCATAAAAGGCTCCCGACTACTACTACTACTACTACTACTACTACTACTACTACTACTACTACTACTACTACTACTACTACTACTACTACTACTACTACTACTGCTACTACTTCTACTACTACTACTTCTACTGCTACTACTACTTCTAGCTACTACTACTACTACTACTACTACTACTACTACTGCTAATTCTACTACTACTTCTGCTAATTCTACTACTACTTCTACTACTACTACTACTATTACTGCTACTAATACTACTACTTCTACTTCTACTACTACTACTACTATTACTGCTACTACTACTACTACTACTACTACTACTACTACTCTTACTAGTATTGCTTCTGCCATTCCCGTATTAGAGCTGGTTTTGAACCATAGATGAGGAGGGGAAGTGTACCATATCCGTTTCTAACCAGTGAGTTTATTTGTAACTGGACTTTCTCACGTTAATCCAGTAAGGAGATAGTTGCTCATATCATTCCTCGAGGACCATCACGGCGCCGGCGAAACTGATTGACGTGAGTGCTTACATGCTACAAATGGCTTCGGCTTTGGGCGTTTTTCACTTGCATGCAATGACTTACTCTAACGATCCTGGTAATAATCAGTTAGGCTTATTTTAGGGCAAACCATTCAGCCCTTCTAGGAGCAAGTGACAAGAAACTTGTCGTACACAACGCTTGTGAACTCTTGTGTGTTCAGGTAGCTGCGGCTGGTTAGGTTCCCATACAGTTTTGTTAGAAATAATAAAACAACTGCCAACTATGCGCTATCACAGGAATCTGACTCGTTCTAGCAACCGGCAGCCGGCTTTTTCCACTACTGACAGGTCGGCTTGGAGAACTGCGCTGTTCTCTACACCTCTTGTCCCTGCCAAACAATGGCATTGGTGGTTTCATCCCCAGAAAATAAAAGTGACTTGATGGGGGCTCACGCCATACGCAGCACGACCTATAAAATGAGTTGAGAGTTTTTTCTTGGGGCATCAACTGGGGCCACATTGTATGAAGACAATCAAATTTGAAATCCAAGAACGTAACTTAAAAAATTAAGGGAAGAACGTTGGGGGATAACTCTACGCTTCCATTTTCTGAATACGAATTAACGAATACCTGAGCCTCAAGCCCGGGATCTGTTGATCAGAATTTCAACGGTCTAACCATTGAGTAGAGACACCTTCAGGCCATGCAAGTAGAAAGGGGAGCGGTCTGTGACATTATTACGGAAGTCCTTGAAACCACATCGATGATACTGTGAACGTTTGGAATTCCGAGTTGATGAAAGGCAGAAACAGCTTTCCGACGAAAGCCAATTCCACAGAATCGGCCGACAGAGTAAGGTTTCTTCGCGAAAAACCACTTCATTCAGGTGAAGGCAGAACATCGCCTCACCAAAAGGTTAGAAATATCTTTCCTGTGTCAAAATAACAGGTCATGCCTCTTATCATTTCTGTTCAGTTCTAGCCCCGTCCACGTGACCGACCCCCCTCCTTCCCGATGCTAGATCAACTCTCATGTCTGACTATCCCGCTGCGCGCGTTCATGTTGCTTATTGCGTGACATCCGGTCGTTTATCGTTCATTGCGCCGCAATTTACCAAGAGGTTTTGACGTGCCAATATCCAAGGATAAATAAATACGCAGAGACCCACTGTAGTTGAATACGAGATCGTCTGACATTTAAGGACCTCATAAAATGCTACTGTGAAGATGTCCGAGTCATCCTTAGGCCGGTAAAATTATACTTCACAGCCGGACAGCGAAAGGCAAAAATCAACCAATGAACAAGGCCATTGGGCAGGGGCAGTATTGGCAGCGGTTAGACGTGTCTTATCTATGGGGAAAAATATGGTCTAGTTCTTTGATGGGGAAGCGTACCTTGCCATGACAATATATAAAGGGTACAGTAATCACGAAGATTACTCGAAGATGCAGGTTCAACGACTTCAAATTCTTCAATGTTTACATGTATATCATTATACAAATTCTACTACATTCACAAACTCTAATCCATAAAAAACGTATTTTGGAAAGGCAGCGTATTACCTTCATTCTCGCAGATAATTTAAGGAATTTGAAAGTTTTAAATATCGTAGAAAAGCTTTTAGGTTGGAAATCCCCTTTTTAATCAACTGGTAATCCAGGCTGGGTCATTCTACTTACATCAATGTAGTAAATTGGGATAAGTCAAAAGAGGCTTTCTATGCTATACCAAGTTGATACAAACGAAACGTTGAAAAATAAATTTGCGATTTTTTTGCATCACACGCTGTCAGTGACTGGAAGCATTTTTTTGCTTTAATTCTTAAGCGGTGGTGCATAGACAGAAGAGAAAAACGATAGCTTATTCTATTTAGGGAGTGACTTGACCGGTTCGAAAGAGATCCGCACTTTGCTTACGTGAACCGACCTATATGACTCTTAGTCAGATAACAGTCCACATTTATTGATTTTTCGCTCAACTCTGCTTTATCGATTATTTTAAGCATTTGATATCTACCGTTTTATACTGCCTAGTCACTGCCAATAGAGGCGAAAAGTCGAGTTCTAGGAATCAGTTAAGAAGAAGATGCGATGACTGGAACTGCAGTTCTATGTGTCTAACGTTTCGGCATTTTACTCGAACATATAATCAACTCTAGTCGCAGATAAGGTTGATGAACGCACGGGAGCTTCAGTATTTATAGGACCCAGTTGTCATGTTACCAAATGCCTATCATAATTACCAGTTGCCTTAGTTATCGCCGTGGTTGCATTTGATGCGATGATTGCTTGTTCATCCCGATCCGAGTAATTAACTGCCGTAATTTTATTGTCTTTGTTGATTCTCGGCGTGATAATTACTTGGTCGTTTCGCTCATGCATACTGTCAGTTGCACTGGTGTTCGTCCACCCCCCCCCCAAGCATTGACAATCACCCTCTCTAGGCCAGGTTTGAGCGCTGAATGTGGCGGTGGGAGGCCATTGAGCTTGTTAATCCACTGCGAGTCTGAGAGCAACCATTAGAGCGGCTCACAGCTCTTACGGTTGGCATTTTCACGAGAATTTTGGATTCATAAAATGTGGTGGTGTGGCCAGGTCCCGTCAAAGGGCTGGTGTTATTCCTTCATTCACATTAGGGCATGGCATGCGTTATTCGGGTTGCGCTCATATAACAAATGCCGAACATGGAGGTGTGGTGGCACGCCTAGGGGCGGCTAGGACTTAGGGGACCCGGCTGCGCCAGCCACCTGCGTCCTCTCCCGCCTCCGGTCTTCTTGACTCTGTCTTGACACCGGGCTCAGGTGGGGGAAGGAGGAGAGAGTGCGGTAGATGCAGCGCAAGTCTACTATCACTTTAAACTAAATCACGCGCAAGTTACCGTCCCTGCTCAACTTTCCCATGAGCATACGGTGGACATCGTTGGACTACGACGGTCGAACTGTCGTTATTCCTTCATTCTACTACTCCATGTTCAGCCATCTCTGTGCGATGCTATTGCATCTGATGATGGCTTCAAGTGAGAATCCAAAACATTAGGCAAAGTAAACTCCTTCCGGAAACCTAATTTCCTTCGTCTACTTAATATTCAACTTAAAAAAATATTTAGAACCAATTATATCAAACTATGGTTTTGGTTGGTTTAGCCACTGTCCCCTAAGAATACCCTCTTGTCCCTGCGAGAGGTAAGCGGTGTTTTCAGAATCAGTGTCTGACAAGTTTACAATCCGCTACATAAAACGTGTGCAATTTGAGCTTAAGTGCAAAATGTTAGGCAAATCAGCATTCGACTGTCACCCAGTTCAGTTGCTCTGTTCATCGATTCGATGGACGGTAATCCGATACTCAAAGGTAGTTGAACGCTAGTTAGAACAATTAAGATAATTTAAAAACCACATTAAGATATCTGCCCGCCAATAAAAAGCCCCAAGATATCTAAGAAAACAAATTCCGGATTGACAAAGCGATTGTTTTCATTCAAACCACACTTTCGAAAGAGATGCCATTTTTCTGTAACATCCTGTTTTCAATCGGACATGAAAATTAACTGAAACGCATGTGATTCTTAACTGTCAACATCACCGTAAGTCATAGGAAAGAAGATACAGACTATAATTTTCAGGATATTTAATTCCCTTTAAGACATATTAATTCTTTTACATGGATAATTAATCTAAACACAGGCATTTCTTATGTGAATATATAGCCATAGATGAAACGGACAGAAATATTGCAGATCCTTAAATGGAAGTGAACATACGGGAATTGATTTCAAATTAAACTACTTAGTTACTTAACTCAGAATTGCATTAAACAATCGTTTCATTTGAAAGAATAGTTAAATATTTTTCTGTCTTCAGCGCATCCCGCATCCCATGAGAAAGAAAGCAATAGAACTACCTTATTAATGGACTTTAGTCTTGAGAATCACTCCGCGGCTTCCTCTTAAAAGGTGCGTTAGTCCTTCACAGCTAAGTGTTTTGAAATCTTAGAGAGTTCAGCAGTAAGAAGCTACCTCGAGCCAACTCAACTTCATTTGTTCTGCTTTGCCTTTTGTACTATGTATGAATGAGAAGAAACACTCACCTTAACTGCTTGCCTTTCGTTCTCCCCATGAATCATGTTCAGTAAAGATTACGAGTTAGGCATGGATTAGATTCTCGTGAGAAAAGAACTCACGTGTGTTTAATGTGGCTATGAAAATAAGTGATTTAACCATCCTCAGTTATGACGCGCTGCCAGATCACCTGGTGGTCGTAGTTACTGACGGGGAAGCGTCCTGAAGTGTACGCCAATTATGTACAGATCAAAATTTAAAGTTGGACGAAGTAGCAGTCACAAATCAGTAGCACCTAAATCTACTTAGGTAGCTCCACTCAAAACCTAACAGTAAACCGAAAACTCAACCGCTAAGCCACCCTTAACGATGAACCTCAACCGTAATCTTAGCCATAACATCCAACACCAAACCTTGTCACAAGTCGAATAAGTGGTAGCTAAATAAATCGAAATAGATTTGTCAGGGGTGCGTAAGAGTGGTTCTTGCCTCGCGGTCAGATATCAGACAAGCCGAGTGCCCTATAAACTATCAGAAAACCCCATAATTGCCTGTGACGCGGTCATGCAAACGAACACGATGTAAGCTATCTCGTTAGAGAACCATAGTGGTTATCTTCAGCGGAACCAGATTTACACGCAGAAGGTTAAGGCAACCCATTGGCGTGGGAACAGAGGCCCATCTTCGCATAAACCTTCCAAGGAATCGCTGCACGCAAAGGATTGAATGCGCTCCAATACGTGATAGTCAGAAAAGGTTGTGCACTGTTGACCTCATCCTCCCCCTCCCCCTCCTTCCCTCCCAAGTTCCTTCTAACTGACCACATATCATACAGGTTTGCTGGTTGACTCGTCCCTCAAATCCGGTGTCCTGACCTGGTCAGGAAGGTCTAGAATATTTATGAGTATTGGCATGAGTCCGAGGTCCTTACCCTATTGATCTGGAGAGAGAGAGAGAGAGAGAGTAGAGGAAAACACTTCATGTTGAAAGTACCATTCAAAATTATCGGCAACGGCAGAACGCTGCAAGTTCTGTAAAGTTACGAAGTTTCCACTCCTTGTCTAAGTGCATCTACTGGCAAAAATACCTCCCTTGTGCACCAGTCGTTTATATCAGGGTTGGTCCAAACATGCTTGCTAAAAGCTGGACATGCCGAATGCCCATTCTACCCAAAACTCATCAGTCAAAATCTTGTCCGTAAAAATGTGGTAGCAAGGTTGTTTGCTTAAAAAATAATGCTCGGACAGTCAGCTTACTGTATCAGAAATAGTGGATTCCAAACAACGCAGAAAGCCTAACTCAAATGTGATTAAAAACCCGGCTCTCGGTCGGGGTCTTATAGCTAAAGTGGTTGAAGTGCTGGCTGTACTTAGGCCTCATCTTCCTTGTCTTGGTTTCAAGCCCCACTAAAGCCTCCAAGGTTTCTACTTGGGTCGTGGCTTGGAAGATTATCAACTTAACGAATAACTCGTTCCTCGTATGGGAATCTTGGGGTGACTGGGGGGGACTTGAACTCAGCCTGTATTACCCCCTTCTAAATGGAAGCATTAAAATATTCTCGCTCATGTAAGGTTCATGTTGTCCTTACAACAGCTTGATAAATTTGGAAGGGGACCATACCACGCGTGGGACGTGTAGACGGAAGACAGCGTTGTCAGTCACTGCGCCCCGCCCCTCTCTGGTCATCTGGTTTCTGCCCAGATATCGGAGAAAAAAGGGCGAGGCAAGAGAGAGTGCGGTAGGTACTGCGTAAGACTGCCTCACTTTAAACTTATTCACACGTAAGTCGTCGCTGTTGCGTCCACTCCGTGGAGCATGCAATAGAAGTCATCATTCGTGACGGCCAAACTGTTATTGGTGCTTGAATTAGATTGCATTGTGATAAGGAGGAATAGTTGGCGGTCAACAGTATCCCAGTGTTATTTCGGTAAATCTAGAGAGTGCGCCGACCAAGACCTCAGTTTCTCTTTGAGTACCACATTTCATGGTCTAGGTGTGGCCTGGAATCACGAGGGTAGAAGCTCGGAGCTCACGCCAAAACCTTCGTGATGGGAAAGGCCAAATGTATGCTGACTAACATCCAAACAGGCTGTCTAAATCTACTTCTCACGCGTGACATTTTTTCCTCAATGCATCAATATATGCGCACAGAAGTGTAACGCAAATGGGCAGTACCATCTTCGCAATCACTGGGAGATTCGAGCGTTGGATTTTTAATCAACGGGCCGTGGATTCGAGCTTCGAGTGGGGCATGACCTGGGGTGGAGTATGACTGGTGGACGACGGCTAATGAGCCAGAAATGACCCTTCCAGGCTCCCTTGTTTTTTCGGCAATGTCTATCTGCCTAGCCGCTGCGAGGCTGCTGGCTGGGCCAGTGAGTGAGCCCCAAGACAGAACCGGACGAGTGAGTCCGTAACCAATCAGTGAGCGTTTACCAACCAATGTTGAAAGTTGTTTTTTGATGGCAAGATGAGGTAGCCAACATTTACGTTTTTCATCCCCGCTGTCTAAATTGTCATTCACACAAGTATGGTTATAGCATTTGGATAATTTAATGGCGCGATGTACGATTCCAATTACGCGCAGTTACAACGAAAAATGTGGCTTTTTATTTATTTGCCTATGAAAGACCTCCAAAAAGGGGGAAACGCGTTGGCATTCTTACGCTTCCAAGGAAATTGAAGACCACGGACAGTCAGCAACTGAAAATAACAGACTGTGGGCTGGTGGAGAGGGTGTAAATTTGGGACAGAGCTGGCGTGTGAGAACGCCCGATGTACTTGCAGTACTCATGCCTCTTCATCCCGAATAACGACGGGAACTTGCGGCGTTCCCGCGCAACACTCAAGCCAGCGCTCACACTGATGAAGGAACGGAAAGTGAGAGAGTGAAAGCGAAAGTACTGAGATCAAATTAGCCGTAGTGAAACCTGTCTAACTCACTACCACCACCACCTCCCGCCGCCGAACCCACGCGGGCCAGCGTCCGTTCACATTTGAAGCGACAGTGGAGCAGACAAACACAAAGTCATGCGCGTATGCGTGCGTGCGTGTCGCTCCCACTCAATGTTACTTAAATAGTAATTGAGTAGGGCAACGGGTTTCGCTTTTAGCCTTACCAGACACGCCATCTCAGTACGCCATCCTCCTCCGCCGCCGCTGCCACATGTGTGTGTGAGAGAGAGGACATAGTCGTGCCACCCACCCTTCCCAACCCTTCCAACGATCTCTTCCGGGTTCTAAGGCCTGCGTTGCGGAAATCGGCGCTATGCTTCTGCTATCAAACAAGGGGACGGAGTGGCATGCAAAAGTTTCAGCCTGATTTCTACGGCATCTTGCGTGACAGGGAGTGTGATTTCTCAACTTTCGATTAGCCACCGCTGCCGCCACCACCACCACCACCAATACATCTTCTATCATAAGTTGAAGGGCAGTTCTGCTGACTTTCAGAAACCATATAGGGAGGAAGGAGGCTTTTTACATCGTTTAATCATATATGGCATTGCCAGGGGCATCGGATGTATCACTGACTAGTGACAGGGAGTGAAAGGCAGACAAATAACTAAAAAACGACCTCATAATTTATTGGTGTCGTTTGGCAAATTCACACCGAAGGTCGGGCAGGCAGAGTTTTCATCTAAGATGCTATTTTCTACAAAGCTTCTGGTTTCCAAGTAAAGCTAGTCTAGCTCAACGTAGTTACCATGCCCCTGTTAGAAAGGACAAACGAAGATGTGCAAATGGCAGTTAAACAGCCTTCAAAGTGCCCTGCTGGCATGTTAGTGCTACCCAAATTTAATCTGATTTTGCATTCCATTTAAGCGTTTGCGTAACTGACAATTCGAATTAACACTTGAAATCCGGAGTATCCGTGTGGACCTCGCTTATAGACGTTTAGACGCACAGTATTCACATAATACTCCAAAAATGTTAACGGTTTACAAACGAAACAACATCCTTAGCAGTTTGAACTAGGTTTTATATTTCTTTTACGCATTATTCTGCATTTTTATGACGCTGACTGCGTCTACTGGAGTCCATCTCAATGACACTACATATTGCGCCACATTATGCTGGAAGATCTATGAAAGTCAGTCTTGGGAGTAAGAATATGGCTCTTTCTCGTAGGTCTCGGGCGAAAGCCGAAGGTGCATCAAAAAACGCAGTGCTCTATCGGACAGGGTCAAGACCGGTTTTGGGCCGACCTTTCCTTCGTTGCCTCAGTACTGTGTTGATAAGTTCTTCTTAGGATGCTTTGCGATACCAAACTTCATAACCTGAAGGAATTCAAAATTCGCCCCAGATGAGAGAGACTTTGAACTGATCACGACAGAACCCAGTCTTTTTTGAATTCTGCAAAACAAAACCGTCATTTACATCATAAGTATTCGCTCAGTTTACTGAGTTGGCAGCTTAGGTGGTTGCCGTGTACAAACTGGACACAGGAACACATTAGCATAGGAGAAAGCTAAGGTCATTGACACCTACTCCGTATATAAGTACCACGATGTCCTGGAGGCAAGGTACTCAGACCAGGCATGCATTAATATTCTTATCGATTTATATGCTGCATGGAGATTTCTCAAGGACAATTACAGACAGATGCGACGCATTAGCACGACCTACAGCCGCCTCAGAAGATGTCAATAGTGCTCGCTAAACGGTAGTGTTATGGGACTGCCTGGGAGGGTTCGACATTGAATATAAAAGCACAACGAAACGAGCATGGTCTGTAACTCGATCGGCGAAAGCCAGTCCTATGGTGCTGAATATTCCCATTCTTCACCGACAAAACAACTGGTTCGGGAATCAATGATGGAACGTTGGACTGAAAAACACGTAAGGACCAAAGAATGCGGAATTGAATCTCAGGCTCTGCAAACCCCAGGCTTGAGTACGGTCAATTGACGACGGTTAAAAAGTCGGCAATAGTTATCTCCATATATACGTCTAATGTCATTTTGCCTACATATATATATATATATATATATAACAATACCAAAAAGACAAGGGAGCTTGCGATGGCCATTTCCGGCTTATTAGCCATCATCAGCCAGCCCTATCTAAAGCCATGTTTTAAAAAATATGAGGCTTGAACACACAACCTGTTAGTTAGAAATTAAACGCCTTAACATATGAGCCAAGGGCTCGCTGTCCTGTCGGATGCGACCGGATAAAGTGATATAGGCGCGTTGTGACTCAAAGTTTTATCTTGAGCCCCGCAAGTAACCACTCAATGACTAGTATAATAGAAAGAAAAACATTATTGATATAGAAAAGCGAGACAGGAATGGCCATTTATGGCTAACTACCCGTCATAGACTAAATATGCCCAACCTCATGTTTGGGGGTACATGAGGCTTACATCTGCGGTCAATTCGTTATTCTTTTGGCACTCTATCCACCGAGTCAGGGGTTCGTTGTTAAGGTCGGGCGTAGTAACTATGGTAAGAGGACGCCCATATACAAACTGCACTCGCTACCTAACAAAGACGCATGTTATTTTGGACTCTATCCAGCCCTTATTTCTTTCTGTTTGTTCTGAAACAGTAATTCACATGCCGCAAATTAAAATGATCGTTTTGTTTTAATGCAACCTCTCGCCCATCACTCACGTTGTCTTTAGCCAATCTCTTTCTGCATATGTTTTAATTCAACCTGCGACTGCCTAGGGGTCTACATATCGTAGCCCTAAATAACACAGGGTGGGCATGTCCCGTACTGCGATCGGTGAGCAACCCTATACCGCTGCTAATAGACGAAATCATGATCGACAGGGCGACGAGCTCATGACTCAGTTAGTAGACCGTTAGACTTCTAACCAACAGGTTGTGCTTTAGAGCCTCGGGTGTTATAAAACCTGAGTTCGGGTATGCCTTGCGGATGACTACTAATAAGTAAGAAATGGCCATTCCAGTTTCCCTCGTCTTTGTCGGTGATGTAATGCTATTGTCATTAAGCTACATATCCGGACTGCACTCGATACTGAACAAAAACGCATGTTATTTTGGACTCTATCCAGTCCTTATTTCGTTCTGTTCGTTCTGAAACAGTAAAACACATGCCACAAATTAAAATGTTTGCTTCGTTTTACTGCACCCTCTTTCCAGCATGTGCTCCTCCTTTAAAATTCCAGCTTTATTTTGCACTTTACATGCATCAAAAAGTATCTTATTGTTCTTTCGAAGTTTGTGGGCATGTATAGAAATTTTTAATAATGCGTTCTCCACGTTACACATTTTCTAGACTATTTCCACTGAATTTATGCAGCCTTTCCACTGCAGATAGATTTTGTACATATGGGCCTCAAGCTCGTAATATTTCTGGTCTTGTTCCCTAATTAAATTAACTTCACTGCTCAAACACTACTGCCACAAGTGAAATTAATGTTTGACAACTGGAACGATACTATTTTAATAGCGATTTTAAAAGTTCTTTCATTTTACCTGATCATGATCATACAAACTTGCGTTTCAGAACTTTGTGCATGACCAGGGCAATGTACAACTGTTATACTTCGAAGGCATGACAATGTAAGTATGAATAACGACTGTTCAGGAAACTTTTGAATGGACCTGTCTCAGTAAAACCTCACATTCTAATTGACACAACGTGGTAAATTACGAATACTGGGTTTCAGAGCCTTAGCTGTCTGTGGAACGTCATGCAATTTAGATTTCTTCAGTTATCCTCTCACCCAGTTTTATCCTATACTTCGTCTTCTTTAGTGGTAAATCCTCAGCCAATTATAAAGGCAGTGTTAAATTTAAGAAAAGTAACCTCACAGTTGACGGTATTTGACTCTGAAAGCAGGTATTACATACCAAACAGTCAGGTTTTTAAAATGCATTTTCTGTTTTCTTGCCAGCACTGAGTTCAGACTAACCATAATTATTTTATCCGATTAATTGCACTGAATTCCGGTCTTCAGATAAATACCGCAACGCAAAGCAGCAAACGGCGGGAATCGAAAGGGCCCTGCCACTCACGATTTTATCAGGTCACCTGGCTTTACCCTAATTAATACATCCGATGCAAACCATAAACAACAGGCCCATAGCTCATTGGTAGATCGTTGAACCAAAGAGCCCGGGTTCGAATCCGAGGTGCTCCACACTTGGAATTGGGTATGAGTCGCTGATTAAGGCTAATAATTCAGAAATAACCATTCCAGTCTCCCTGTTTTCTGTCGGTACCACTTGCATAAACTATGTTCTGTTTGTATGCAGATCCACTAGTTATCCTCGACATCCAAATCCATCTGAAATTATCCACGTCCCATGGTTCCCGAAACGATCCTGTTATGGTAGCAACCTTACAAAATTTATGCTTACGGAACAAAAATATGATTCATCTGTATAACCGCAAACATTTTCTGCAGATTTAAAAGAAACCTCCGAAAGTAAATGACTAGATATAATCGTCAAGTTATCCGATTGCCATTAGCCTTTTGGTCATAAAATCACTTGCTGGTAAGGACCGCCGAAAAATTGGCAATTTTTGCAGCGATAAGGTTTAATAAAAGGTAAGGATGTCTTGTATTGTCGCCTTCACAGGACGAGGGAATAGGAACCGCCCACAGTACATGTGGCTTTGCGCAAAATTCCAGGGGAGTTAGGTTAAGGATTGAGGTGAGGCTTGGGGCTAAGTTTAGGGTTACGTTTAAGGTTAGGGTTAGGGTCAAAGTTAGGGTAACTTTCAAGATTAGACTAAGGGTAACGATTTGGGTTCGTGTTTACTATAGGGTTGGGGTTTAGGTTGGGTCTAGGATTACGATTAGTTTTATAGTTTATTCTTATGCTAAGGTAGCATTACCGTTAAGACACTGGAATATCTACTGTTCCTGAAAAGTGCCTTTAGGCCACCAATTTTAGGTGACGGGGTGGTTTCTATTCCCGTGTCCTGCTTAGGCGGCCATTCAACGCATCCTTACCTAAAAGAATTCTATCAAAGTATGGACGCCAGTAGATCGATAAGCTACTTCATACAAATATTTGTAAGGCTAAAAATGTGGGTTTAAACTAAAAGGGCAGGTTGGAGGCAGTTCAAAGTACTTACATTCTTTTGCGCGCCGATACGGTCTACTTCTCTTCCCTCCTGCCAGCCTATGTCTTCCCGCTAGCGCATTTTGTCTGCTAGCTTTGTCATACACACTTAAAGAGAAAGTCTTGTGTGGCATGCTCCCGGACTGCCATTAATGATAATATGAGGGTGGATGACAGCAGGCTTTTAATAGTTGATGGCCTTAAACTCAACGCACTGTCCTCCCTTACCACCGAAAAAATTTTCTTTAGCAGAAGATTAAAGTCATGGGGTCTCCAAAGAGCATCCACCATGGAAGGGAGGGGGAGGTAAACGGAAGACTCCATTAAGTCTGTCTGCTGGGTTGTGTCATCCGACGTGGTTGGGATTTAACTGCCACATGATGGAATCGTAGCCACCGGGCTGGCTTAAACCTACCATCGCTGGGGTGTAGACAGGCCTGCTCCCTTGACGATTTTGGCAAAAGACCACGGCAGCCCCACTGCTTTGAAAAACTGACTGCAAACTGAAGGGTAAGAGACGTGAAAATAAGGTGGACTGAATGTTACCCTCACCGTCCGTTATATCTAGTTGGGCTTTGAGCACAAGTAGAGCATACTTAAACAAAAACTTGCAGCTTTTCGCGTTGCGCGTGTTGAGATCCTCCCACAGAGAGCGGGGGAAGTTGGAACGGTGGAGGCAGACCTTTAGGGAGGAAACTGCCATGCCGTAACATCTTACAGGAACCGCGCTATCAAATTTTATCGATTTTTTATGATAGTGCGTCAAAGCCAGGGTCTAATTCCACCCGTTGAAGTTTTGCATGAGCTCCGCCACAGAATCTACCTCTGAAACGTACTGCGTTATGCAAAAGTAACCATTAAGTTTTCCACCGTTCGATACACAGCCTAAGTCACCAAATGTAGATCTCATAGACCTATCTCAAATTCTAAATGCAGACTAAATGCTTTCAACTATAATGATTCATTCCCCGACAACCTTCTTATCTTTTTGGTCTATCAATTCAATACACATATTGGCTTATCCATTACAGTTATCATTCAAGGCTCTGATAGACTTATTCCATTTGGACTTACTCTTCCAGCTGACACACTGGAAAACGTCTTTTATTTTGTTATACTACATTTTTATGTTTTCTTGGTGGTGTAATTCAGTTTTTCTACTTAGTTCTTTACCTATATTACTCCGAAGTTAGGTATTCGTTTATGCGACGAATCGTTGGTCCTGACAGGGTTTTGTAAATAACGTTACTTTTCACTAGGTGACTGTAAAAATACTATTTATTATTGTTTCAAACAACTTGTATCATATATTGTGCAAGGACTTGCAATAATCATGCCAATTTCCTTAAGGAATTGCATGTAATCATGCAATTCCTTAAGCAGGGTTTGGACGTATTGAGATGAGGAAGCTGATATTTCAATGGCGTCTCCACGTGTAAAACTCACTTATCCTATCGAGTAAGGTCCTTTTTTCATCCTAACTTGATTTGCAGTTTGCTGTGGTAACAGTTATAGGTGTTGGCATCATATTAGTCGTCGTTAAAAATCCTACCAAGGGCTCCAAATAATTACTGAAACCGGTTGACTTCCAGCATTTGATTTGAAGTAGAAGTAAAATTGAGAACCAACTATCCCACCGTTTTGGCTGGCGTAAAAATTTAGAACTGCGAAATCGCACCATTTATCAAAGTCCTCAATAGGGAGAAAATCTGGAAATTTAACCATAAACACACTTGACATAACAAACTTAAATGTGCTGCAGTCAAAGAGGTTGGTAAACTCGGACGAAGTGGATAAACAATCTTTATATATAAAGTAAGCGCCGATCGAATGAAACATGACCAAAGGGGCAGCTCTGCAATTTCATTCCGAGGCATTCTCTCAATTGGTTCGGTCTGACCGACAGACTAGGTGCAAACAGGAGACTCATTTTCTGTTTTCTGAAACCTTCGTATTTGTCTGCGATAGTCACCGGCAACGGTAGATTATATTATCCCCTTTAGACACCACTAACCTCAAGATTTTGGTAAACCGGAATGGTGGTTTTACAGATGGGGGTTTCACCGCAGATAAGCAGCAAAATGTGTAAAAAACCTTAAAATAAATAAATCGTCGAATTTATTCTCCCTGGCCTGTATACGTCAACGAATTTAAGCGTGATTATATTAAAATAAATAAAAGCTACAATAGATAAATAAAGGGTAGTTGATTAACAAACATCACAATAAAGCAACTTTGTGCCTGTCATGGTAGTTAAAACACAAAGGGATACTCTCCGTAGCTGGGAAATAATAAACCAAACCAGGCGTTCTAAAACATATAAGTAGTTAGCTATGCACAGTAAACTAAGGGGGTCACATAACCTATCCTTACCTAGTCACCTTCAGTGCATTGATAAAAAGCAAAACTGTCGGCTAACGTGGTTCACCCACCTTGGAGACAATGCTTCAACCTCTCTTGTTTATTACTTATGGAGGCCTGCGAACGAATATGCTGCGTCAGGCATCTACTAAAGACACCTTTTTGTTCCATTGCAGTTGAATTCCCCTCTACATTTCTGGTGAAAACATCACCCTCAATGACAGTAGGACACACAAGATGATTTCGTGCGACGCCAAGTTGACGATCTAGCCGACCGTCTCAATGCGAGCGGCCCGAGTTTTTGTTTACACTGCGCGTGCCCGGACAGCTATTCGAGGTAACCACCAGTTTGTTACTTTTTCACTCTATGGAGTTGACAGTAAGTTTACTGCCCATGTGTCGCCTTAGGAGAAAGAGCACACAAAGGCCCTTTAAATATGCCGATTGAAGAAGGAGCTATTAAATATGAGAACAGGTACCACGTATTACAGGTGCTACCTATTCTTTTGTTCAAAAACGAAGGCCAAACCAACCCCAAAGGCGAACCATTACGCTTCTAAAATTTACCACAATGCGACTTCTACGACGGGGAACATTCAGTACATGTCCTACTAACAGATAAACCGAAATAAAAGTCGGCATTACCCATGAATATGAAGTATTGGATGTGAAAAACCTGACCTAGTTGCCATTCAAATCCAAAATGATGACTTTTCTAGTTGGCAGAGATCTGCCCAGATGAAGATTATGTATCTATTGATCTTGTTACCACTCTGTTTCTCTCCCTTCTTCTTGGAGCGGCCAGACATTTAATTCTTGCTGGTTATGTCACGAAGTGAACTACCCAAATGTTCTCCTTTATAGTCCACTTCTGGACAAAGACTTACATGCCAGTTACAAATACTTATCTTACGTGAGATTATTTGTTTTTCCTTCGTAGCTTTTGATTGGTGTAGACAATTTTTAAGGAGATGCAGTCTTCAAAGGGTAGCTGCGCTTTCATTTTAATGGCCTCAAGCTGCATCATCTGCGAAAGCTCCCTGCAAGTCCAAACGGAGTCTGTGGAAAGCACCTCAAGGACGGGTACGATTCTGACTGTATGCAGGCTGCTAATAACTATATGGAAGCCCGTGCGTTAGTGGGGCTTATGTTAACAGGGAACGCTATGAATCCTTCATTACGTATTTCAGTAAAATTCACTGCCTGGATAGGGTAAATTCTGAAAACACTTAATAGCTCGATTCTGTCAATTCACGTCATTTCGATCGTCATAGTCCAACGATGTCCACCGTATGCTCCACAGAAGGGCAGTGCAGGGGCAGTGACTTGTGGGCAAGTTAGTTTTAAGTGATAGTAGACTTTCAATGCATCTATCACACTCTCTCTTCCCTTGACCACCTGTGCCCGGTGTCAAGACCTAGCAAAGAAGACTGGAGGTGGGATCGGCGCAGGTAAATCACATCCCCACATAGCCATATGACAGTTTGACTATCGTAGTCCGACGATGTCCACCGTATTCTCCACGGAAGGGTGATGCAGGGACGGTGACTTGCGCGTGATTTAGTTAAAAGAGGTAATAGACTTTCGCTGCATCTACCGCACTCTCTCCTCCTCCCCTACCTGAGCTCGGTGTCATGAAAGAGTCAAGAAGACCGGAGCTGGGAGAGGGCACAGGTGGCTGGCACGGCCGGAGCCGCCCCTAAGCGTACCACCACACCTGGCTTGGATTCCACGGAGTGGGAGTGCCATAAAGGCCACATTAAGAAGGAGCCATTGCAACCTGACTCTCAGTCCACCAGTCAGCCCTTCCACGCAAAACACACATTGGTCTGACCACGCGGTCCGAGTTATCCCGTCAGTTGGCAACCTTCCAAGCCACGGTTTTTAGCGCACCCTGATAGTTTCAAGCGCGTCAGATTGTTTACAGTGAGGAACGTGCGCTGAGCCGTCGACCTCACTCTCTGTCCCACTCGCACAATTAAACCACTGTCCGAGCCGGTCAGTTGTCTGATGCGGAAGTGGGCGCAGCTGCTGGCGAACTCGTCTACGTGTACTACGTACACGACCTGGCCCCCAAACACAAGCACCAGGATTTCACACAACAGGGGGTTTGTTGCATTACATAAACAACGAATATAGGACATACAGGTTGAGTTTGGTCGAAAAATCACTTCGGTAACAGCAAGGTCATAGCTCAGTACAGTTAAATCGATAAGGAGAAACTTGGAAATACAATAAAGAGACAGGTGCGCAAACGCAGAAAAGGTGTGTATACCAAGGGACTGAGATTACAAGAGGAAATTGCGGTCGACCACAGGGTCTAGGTAGATTCGAATACTCTTAAACTGCGCTAAAAGCAACGGTTGGCCACCTGACGCCCGACTATCAGAGTGGAGTTATAGGTTGCAATCGTCTATCACCTCCTGCGCAACGGTGCGACAAAGGCAGTGATGAAAATTTAGGAATCCTTTAATTACCAGAAAAAAGTAATCATCGAATAGTTAGCTCCTCAGGCAACGTTAGACGCTATTCTATTTTGTAAGTAAAAAGTGATGACTCAAACGACTTACAGGAGCACGAAAGGGTGCCTTAATCCAGGCGGCAAACTGCGAATGAAAACAGCCCCTTTATGACTACTCCAGCTGCTGATGTGACGTAAGGGAACTACCTATACTTGACCTGCCGGACAGTGCGCCCGTAACCTGAAAATCTCCTAAATAAACCTCAAAGAAAGTACTGAACATATAACCACGATTCATGGTATGCCTTTCATGTCCCATGGCCGGCTATTCGTTATGCCGGTCCTACACCAAGGGTCAACTTAGTATTTACCATCCGACAGAATACTTAGCAGCCAGCGCGCAGTTCACGTCTTACTGTTCTGACCCTTTTTACGTTAACAAAAGTGACTGCCTATAAAAAACCCCGCAGCGTGGCGTTAATGCGATGATTTACTTGACAAGAAAACCCGTCGTTGACAAGATAGGAAGGTAAAGTGCACAGGCTTACCGGAAGCGGAATAATCGGCACGTAAAGCTGACATGGTACTACGCAGTCAATCAACAAGTGCGCGAACTTGGGCCCAAGCCTGTTCGAAGCTGGCAACTTTATGTTCTAGCTCAGCTGCATAATCAGCCATGCGGAGTGACAACCGGGCACTGAGTGGAGAAAATGGGAAGGAAGACGCCTGGGCAATGAATCGTTCGTAGTTCTTGTAGGCATGACCGCAGCCTGCACCTGCATGTGCCCAAGTTGGGCACCCGCCCCCATGTTCGGCATTTGTTATGGGACCGCATTTCAGCATAATAACGCCTGCCACACCCTGATTCGGCCCTGGGGTTGGTCCAGCGCATCTACCATTCTAACAAAAGAATCGACTGCTTTAGTTTGTCCCTCTTCTAGCTGACTATCGGATCACAAAAAATCCAAACGAGGCACAAGGCATAACTGTTACAGACAATTACGGCATACGGAAAAGCCCTTAAAACAACCAGTATTCATATATATATTTGTAAAAATTCAATAACTGCACAGTTGGAATCCTTATAAAAACGACAAATTTCATCAAAGAAAGGTCTTTTAAAACGCGTTTAAAACTGAATTCCAGAAAGAAATGTGTCATTCTAAAAGGCATGAGATAGTTGCAAGCAACATTAAAAGGAATTGCTTTATGAGATTATGAAGAACATCAATGATTTTATTTTCAGGTATTCTACTTAAGCTCTAAAATTCTACTTCAAAAAATTTAAGCGTTGCCTGAAGGCTACTTATGCCTCGTAACATATTTTATACGAAATTTTACCAATTAAATCACGTGTTAAGTGTCCAAATAAGGAGAATTTTGAAAAGATTTTAGCTTTTTAATTATAAGAAATCTTGCCGGTGCTCCATTAAAATAAAATGGGATGCAAAGGGGACCACATTTCTAGTCAGATAATTCGTAAGTGGCCTAGGAAGCTCTGTACATTCAGTAAATTTTCAATGGAAACAAGATCTGGAGAGAACAGAAATTTGGGATTGAACTCTGTGAGTTCACTTCACAGACGACTGTGATTTAGCTGACACGCAGAGATGGCACAGAAGATAGATTTTAGCGTAAAACTTTAAAGCAATCTCTTAAACTGCCCACAGTCTTCAATGTAAAGTCCTATGACTATTTATATCCCAGGACATCTTTAAGGTGACTTCATACAGGAGATATCATGGTTGGTGTTTTCCTTCAAAGACTTTCGTGGAAAGTCATTTTTAAAGTTTTTTCTGATGCATATGCATTTTGAGGAACATTAATATTTCAAGAACTTAAAGGCATCATGGACTAATCGTAATAAGTCCTTGCTAATTTTAAGCAAGTTAAGTGTTAAAAAATTGGGTTAAAATTGATCTGCCAGTCAGGTTTAAGTTAAAGCCAAATAAAAACGTTAGCGATCAGAAAGCTAAATCTATTAAAGAGGCTTCACATCAAATTTAACCCTCAGCTTGTTTTAAAGTATCCTACTGATTAGTTCGGGATGAATGCTTAAGAGAAGAGTGTATGACAGGATTAATTTGGACTGAATATATTTCTGGAAGTCATTCAACGTAGTCAAATTATATTGAACCTTGTTCATTTTTAGCATCTTTCATAGCGGATTGCGGATGGTGGCAAGAACGCAATATGCACCCCGACTCAGGGAACAAAGGATAGGTCAGCGAGTAACATGGAACTGGTAGTAATAGGGGCTGTGTTAGTGGGACTAAATGATGGAAAGGAGAGCGCCAACCCAACCGTAACCCTATGGACTATGTTTGTCAGGGTTCACCTTATGTACCGTGTTTAGGGGGGGGGCCACGTGGTAGATGCGTTGGACCAACACGGGGGCCACATCAGGGCATGGCAGGCGTTATTCGGGTTGCGCTCCCATAACAAATGCCAACCATGGATGTGTGGTGGCACGCCTAGGGGCGGCTAGGACTTAGGGGACCCGGCCGCGCCAGCCACCTGCGCCCTCTCCCATCCCCGGTCTTCTTGACTCTGTCTTGACACCGGGCTCAGGTGGGGGGAGGAGGAGAGAGTGCGGTAGCTGCAGCGCAAGTCTACTATCACTTTAAACTAATTCACGCGCAAGTCACCGTCCCTGCTCTACCCTTCCATGGAGCATACGGTGGACATCGTCAGACTACGACGGTCGAACTGTCGTTATGTACCGTGTTATGTACCGTGTTATATGTACCGTGGCATAAGAGTTTGCTGCCCCAACGAGTGTGTGGCTTGTGAGAGCCGGCGGCCTTACGCCACGCCAAATACTCTGCGTGATGTCATTCCTAACTGACCTAACACACTTTTATTCGGACCCATCACGGGATTTAGAATGAGGCCCGCGCTTCGCGATCTTTTATTATAAAAGTAAAACGGCGCCTTTTAAAATTAACATGGCAACACACTAGTCATCGCTTGAAAAAGATGCAATTTCTCTCTATACTTCGGTCCTTCTTCTGCCAAAGAAAAATTGTGTGATCCTACTAACCCGGTAACGAATGCTAGCCCTAACGAGCACAATGGATAGTTTTAGGGTAACTTTGGCTTGTAGGAAAGTCCCATATTACTAGTTGACTTATCCTTTTTCCCCGAGTCGCGTCACATATTTTGTTTTTGCTCAGACGGTGTATATGCAGCATAATATCATTGTTACTTCTGAAAACGCAATTATTGTGTTTTTTTTGTTTTGTCAGGACGCTCAAATTTAAGTACCTGGCAACGATTAATATCTGCTTCTTAATTCGCTTCTATAACTGGCTTTTAAGGTATTAAGAAAAGTGTTCAAACTTTGAGTTTTACTGCTTTCTTTGAAACATATTGAACAAATAATACCTGAGTCCTGACAGGTAATTTTGGGTATTGCGCACTTAATGCAGATATCCTATTGTGAAAATAAACTCATTTTTTAGCACACGCTGCATGAAAATTACCGCTTATTTTTTTACCCGAAAAACGTATGTGGTAAAAATTAAAAAAACAATCCCCTGGCTATAATACTACAGCTAAGCATTTTTGTATGCGGTCAATCAACTGAGAGGTGAATATTTATAATTTTTGAAGTCAAACATTATATTAGCAAATCCCTAGTTAATTGTTCTTCCTTATTGAACCTCGGCAACTAATAAAAGGTTTCTAATGAGCTCAGTTTACTGCAGTTATAAATTCATTGGTATTTCTGACACTGTGCTCAATTTGTCACAGAAAATATCTCCCAAAACAGCGTTTCATAAATTTTTATCTCTTCTGTATTATCCGATTCGTAAATAATCGCTTAAATCCTATTTATTTACTTAATTCGACCATTTAACGCGTGTTTTGGTTGAAGTAAGCACGGCCAAACAAATATTTCTTAAATATTGCAGTTTGGAGGTACAATTCGTCTTTAAAAGGAGAAATCAAGTTTTTGAAGTGTCCAATCATGTAAAAGTTGTTCAGTTTGTTTATCGAGCAATGAACAGTAGATTTTCTAGATCATGCAATGTTGACGTAAATTCTGAAACGTCTTTTCGATTTGAAAATACTATTTAAGTAAGTTGCCAGGTGTATTTTGCTTTTTGATTTCGATTGGAAAAACGTTTTAGGTACGATTGTAATATAATTATCGTGCGGCCTAGAACTTTCAGACACGCCAGGATGTCAGTTTTTGAACGAGCGAAAAATTCATTTCTGCAAGAAAGGACTGCTTTAGTTGGATGGATTTTCAATTGATTTTTGGGACTTGAAAAATTGAATTTATTTTATGGAAGGCATGTACAATATTTTTTCTTATACTCATTTGGTATAAAATTACATCTGTTTAAAATTTGACACTTCATGGAATCTTATCTTTTCATTTTAAAAGATGTTTAGTCATGAGGTAGTTGAGAACGTGAAATGCCCATTTGAGAAGCATCATATCTTGAGTAATGCTGTATATCAAGTATACAACATGGTCCTTTATCCGTTGCGTTAGTCGACATACACACTTCTGGATGTGGTGGCTATTCGAAAGCGAACACAACACGCTAACAATAAGTGGTTGGAATAATCTCTTTCACGGGGTTCACTTGGTTATTTGCGCTCCAGTTCTTACTAATACCACATCAATCATTTCCATACTGATAAGTTATCCAGATAGGTACTGTAGTTTTGTTTCCCATACCCACAGTGAACAGATCACCATTAGGATTAATTCCACGCCAGTAAACGCAGCGCAAGTAGTCTACTTTCGGACTTCAGGAATCCCAGTTGATATCTCTCCTAACCCCGACCCCCGATGGTTTACCTTTTTGGGTATTCCACAAAGCACTTTATCAGGCAGGCATTCCATCCATGCCGTCATTTTGCTTGTTGTTAATCAAGTACACCCACTGATAGTCCAGCTCGCGAGCCACCTTGAACTGCCGTTTGGCCCCTATCACAGTAGGTAGATAACGCACTCCAGGCGAGGCCCTAACTTTCTCCTTCCGACGTGACATTTGAAACACCGCTACTAGAGTGGTGATCTTAATTACCAGCAGCTCACGTCCTCTGAAGTCTCCAAAAGGATTCCGTTTTTGAAAAATATATACAAATTCTGGGGAATATAAGGGATTTTACTGGGCAGTACATACGGCTTTCGGACCTGCTTTTTTAAGACAAATATCTTTCGCTTCACACTGCGACAGTAGTTGCGACTCTAGACCGGTACAGGGTACTTTTTCCGAGAAGATGCCAGTGCGATCACCAGACAGGCCGTTGTATTAGTTTGAAATTTCAAACTCGTACAGGAGCCCATCAACAGAGACTATGAGTGAAACAAAATGGAGCAATTTTCGTGGTCAAACCATGAGGGAGGGTCATGGGGAATTAAAAGGGTAGTGTCGATGACTCCGCTGGGCCCCGTGCTCTCTAACGGACAGTGAGTTCACTGCTTAATTCCCCCCTCGGTAACTAACGGTACTAGGACCCATCCGTATCACAGATGGTCGTACGGTGAATTACAAAGGAATCGCATTGAAGGTTAAGGTTAATGTTGGGGGCAGTGTTCAGTCTAGGGTTGTGGTTAATGTTAGGTTCAGGACACGTGACGAAGTACCCTTGCTACAATGTCACTCACGACCACCTATGCATTACCTCATTCTCTCTTCGCGAGGATTTATCGTCAAGACTAAATTTTCGGGCATCCGAGTTTTCTACTGCAGCAGCAATCTAGTACGACCAGTGACTCGAAACCTTCACTTTCGCTTTTTTATGCTATACTGTGTTAACGTACGGCTTGACCTATTAAGATTAATAAAATAGACAAATTTAATTAGACAGCCTTGTTTAGAAAGGACTACTATAGTGGGGTTGTGTATTGGGTTATCACAAAACCTAATCTCAAGATATATCTGCCTCATCAAAATACCGGATGTTAAAAGCGCGTTCATTCCGCTGCCTTTCAGCCTGGCACCTGCTAAATTAATCATTTAAGTGGGATTCATGTTTGACATTGATTTTCGATGTCCTTCAATTGCAAGACATGTTACAAAACAGACACATATATTTCCCTATCCATGTTGTGGTACCTATCGCCTTATTCAATATTTTTATGCAGTGTAGCGATATCGTTCTATTAAAACAGGGTTTTAATTTCGACTTATATTAAACTCGACCTACAGGCTGTTCAGTTTCTGTTTAAGTAAAGTTACTGTTTCTCTACTCTTTTTTAAAATGTGCCGTATATAGAGCCAAGGTTTATGCGATTAATATGGATTGCATTTTAGAATTCATAAGGAGCATTATTAAACGTACTAGTGCGAGTTATTCAAAAGTCATTTTAATTATCATAAAAAATCATGTAAGCATACACTTTTTGAAACCGAACGAGCTAAAGTGTCGACCAACATTATTTGGAAAGTAAGGACATTTATTTATAGGTAAGGAAATCCAAATTTCACAAAATATTCATTAAGACGAGTTAAGGGAGAAAAGTGAAAGGGATAAAAGTTTGAAACAATTTCAGAGGCCAAACAGAACAGCACTTATGAATTCCTTGAGCATAAGCGACAACAGTATTTCTTAGCTACAGTTGTTTATCTGCGGCAGTAAGAGCTGAGGATGTTTTTCACTTTATGTGGTCGTACTGATGATAAGATACGATGTGCTCAGCTTAAACTATAATGATGACACGGCTAATCGCCAGGAAAATAAGAATAAGTTAACTTTTATGCGGACCTTAAAAGAGCAGTCAGTACCGAACTCATTTCCTTGTAGCTATAATAACACTGGCCACAAATATTCGGGAAAATTAGTTCCATCTCTTTAGACCCAACTGTTATTTATTGTCGGGATAAGACGAGTTTTGCTTGTTGAGATAAGTAATTTCAAAAGTAACACTACTGTAGAACTAGCGGTCCAGGAATCGCTCAACAGGAGGTTTTGGGATGAGGAAGAAGATAACGCTTTTAAGAGGAATCGGCAGTATTTGAATCCTCCGTTATTGACGTTCCACGGGTGAGAAGTGAAGAAATTCTCGCTCATATATGCGTTCAATTACGCCAACTTAATTTAATAGTATCATCAAACAGTGTACGCTGGTGAGAAAGATTTTTAGTTTCATTTGTCCACTATTTGTCTTTCAAAAACTGCATTTGAACCCCGAAAGCGATATCCTAACCGGGAAATATCCGTGATTATTTGGCCCCAGCACAACAGAAGCCAATTAACGAAAAAGGGCAAAAGTAATTGGCAGTGAATAATGTCGGAAGGTAATTTCATTAAAATATTGTTTTCACCTAATACAGGTAGTTACCGACTAAAATGTATCATCCTACCTTTCAAGCATAGTAGCCTACGACAAGTTAACTGTAACAAATGGTAAACTACGGTGATTATCCGGCTTTCAGACTGCTACACACGAATTTACTGCTATTATGTTGTCATTCTTGCCACCAAACCCATATATATATATATCACGGGAACAATAGGTTTTAATATAGGTTTTAATATGTATATATATATATATATATATATATATATATATATATATATATATATATATATATATATATATATATATATATATATATATATGCAGAATAACATGACCGACAAAGGCAAGGGAAACTGGAATGGCTATTGCTGTCTTATTAGCCGTCGTCAGCCAGTCATACCCAACCCCAGGTGCTGCGTCGCCCGAAGCTCGAACTCGCGACCTGTTGGGCAGAAGTCCAACGCTCTACCCATTGCGCCACGAGCTCGTTGTCTTGCCTTGTGGTTGCTGGCGGGGTTCGAGAGTTAGCCCCGAGGCACAACGGGACGAGTGAGAACTGTAAACGATCGGTGAGTGCCTACTTACCATATATATATATATGTATATATATGCGTAAAGATTCGAGTTCCGATATCTTATCACGTACATCATCTCCTGAATAAGACAAAGAAGAAGAGGGGGCGAGTTTATGGACCAAATTATATTTGTACTGACGTTTCGAAAGCCTTCTCACTTCCATTATCAGAGTATAGTGCATGCTGCTTGTAACAGTCTTGAGTTAGTCAGTCTTGCCAAGTGCCTAGTATTATATCCATGATGGACGCGTGAACTTTGACCTGCCCGTTCGCTGCTGACTTTCTTAGACCTCCCCGAGGTTGATCGCCGGCGGGCTCGCGTAACCGCTGTCCCCTTTGGATCCGTCGTAGGTTTAGTGCAGGGGAGCGTGCCTATTGGCCTCCCCTATGTCAATCAGCGGACTGATCATTTGTTGCTGATCTCGTGAGTTCTTCTCCGTTTTACGGGCGCATTGGTGAGGCAGTTTGACTTTGATCACGTGACCTTCGGCCGCCATCCTGCTTTTCCGTGAGCGTGGGCTCCCGATTCCGTGTGCTCATTTGCCTTATTGACCCATGGCCGAACTGATCCGAGCGTTGTACGAAGCACCTGGTAGGCGGGTAGTAAGTATATAGCTCGGTTGAGTGTGCCAGTCGAGGACCAACTCTCGAGCATCAGTCTGGCCATCTTCTCATTGGCTCAGCCAATCAGGAGGGCGTGCACTGATCGGGCTACGTAATATGCCCAATCCTTGTCGACTTGGCGTCAATCTAGAGCCCCCACATGCAGTCGCCTAGTGACCAGTGATATATGCAGAAAGAATACTGCGATGGACAATATATGCCGGGGTTGCCATTTTTGCGTTATTAGCCGTCATCTGTTAGCTATAGCCAACCCCAGGGTCGGGGGACTTGGTCGTCAGGTGAATACTTCCTGGGGCTCTGAAGGGAGTTTTACGGCACAATGGAACGAGCACTTCCTTAGCATAATTGGTTAAAGTCCGATAAAATCCGGGAGAGTAACGTGCCTGTTGCTAAATTGAAGCAAGTACGGCTTCTTAGTGCCCGAAGACGATTTAATCCGCGTTCGAATTGAGGACATCACGGCCTGGAGTTGGATTTAACTAGTTAGCAATGGCTTCTAAGACGGAAGTTGTGGTCAGTCTCCCTTGCCTTCGTCAGCATTCTTACCTCGACTTGGCTCATCATTCTTTTATCTCGTCTAAGGACATAAAATTGTGGGTCATCCAATTAACGATTGCTGCGACACCTATGTGATGCTATGCAGCTGTGCAATACGCCTTATCACATTTTCGAAGGGAAATTTCGCTGTGTACGTCTGTTTTGCCATTCAAACTAAAAGCCTAACGAGTGGTTAACTGTGATTTTTATTTGTCTGATATTTTGAATTGCCTTTATTTTTATTTTGGCTAGTTACTCAAATGATTCTGTCTGAAAAGTTTCCTTCGCATAAACACTAACTAATCGCTTACACCTATGTCAGTTCTACGTCCACTATGCTATTTTCTCAATTCCAGAGAGGGCAGCATACTGAAGCATCGAAAGATCTCTCCTTTGGATCGACTGTCAGTGCTATGCCCTTTCTCATCTATAGTGTTGGCTTACATCAGACAAAGATGGTTGATTAACTGGAATTTTTAAAAAATCCACACTTTTCCTACGTTCCTATGCAAAATGTCATCCTACCTTTTGCCAGAAAAGGGAGGGCAAGAGGCTCGAGTCCACTATCGAACCCACTGTGAGAACGGGATTATTTAGCACTGCTGCCGTCATTTCAGACGGTCTCATCAAACTTTCATCCCGTGAGTACGCCGCCAGGGGCAGGGTAGAACGACGTTTGACGCAACGCCGATACTCCAGCGAAAGAAAATTCAAAGGATTCCGCTCGATATAGAGTTGAGCGCCTAAAGTTTGCACGCTATGCAACGCATGCATGAAAGCGAAACGCTCGACAACTGCTACTTTTTGGGCAAAAAATGCCCTTTCAAAGTGTCTAAATACTTTACGGCAGTACAGCTCTCGCAATACTGGCATGTAACCCAGTTTCCCGTTTCGTTTAGTGATTTAGTAATACGTAGGGTAAAATTGCTTAATTGAAGTCTTTTGGTTGACCCAAAACCACACCTCCATGGGAAACATGGGAGTTTTTCATCAAAACTCTATCCTGCGTAGTTACTGAATAGGTTTTATTTAAAAAAACCCTCTGCCTAAATCGTCATCGATTTCAACTTTCTGACTGGGGAGCTGCATCCTATTTACGCACTCTGCAGCGCCCAGCCGATTCGCATGAACAAGACATACGTGTGCCAGGCACTGACGGAACCCACTAACGTTTGTTAGTCCACTGTCTATACTAGCTGCATAAGTGACATTCAAAGTGGTGAGGAGGGTTCCAATACTATCAGCAGGACTTAACCAGACAGAGAAGACGACTTTTAAAAGTTGCCAAATGATAATTTTGGGGTGATCTGCTGCTCTCAGCCGGCTTTATCTCAATCCCAGGCCGCAAAGACTCGAGTTCCAATACCGGGTTCTTTTGTCATTTAATCGCGGTCCTAAACCCTACTTAAACCTATCAGGGCTGTTAAAACAGCATGACAGTGGCAGTTGAGGCTCTGTTGATTGAGTAGGCCCACTATATTTTGGTACAGGGCTTGCATATAGAACCATCCTAGAAGGTGGTAAAGCTGCTAGAGAGCACCGGGCAAGAGGCGTCATCTTAGATCTGTTTTGTATGTGACTGTAAGGTAGCTGACGGATGAAAAAATTAAGTCAGCAGCCAAACTCTCGTTTCTCCTACACTGCCAATGAAACTCATTGTGGTTACTGCTTGCTACCATCTGCGAACTCCTTTGATGTGAGCATCAGAATAACATCTGACATCGACATTCCATCCTAGGATCCGTGTAAGCCAGAGATCACCCCTGCTGTGTGGTGTTGCAATATATGTTTCCGATCAAGTTAGAGAAGTTGGTTAATGCTACGCTCACTCCACTCAAAGCCCTCAAAATTCAAATAAGAATGTGTCACGTGGCCGCAAATGCATGTAAGAATTCCCATCAACCAATCTCGAGACATGTGGTTTTGAAGCATGCCGACCGGATCCTAGCACACAATGAGACCAGGCAAATCTACTAATTTTTGTTTGAAAAAGAGGGAGGATCATCGGTGACCAGGATGACTGCAGGGATGACGAATGCCATTACCGTGAACGGTCTCAACAGTTATAGTGGTTGTACTACTTCTCTGTTCTGAAGGTTACTTTATCCGTCGCAAAGATTAAGAAAAATTCATAAAGCGTGCATGCACCCTCCTCGCCAAAATAAAACCATGGTTTTGCGTGAAATATCTAGAGCCGCAGCCATATTAAGACCAAGACCAAATTAACCTTGTTTGGCAATTTTCCTGTTTGGAAGCAACACAACCAACCGCATATCACTTTTGCATTGCATCCTCAAAGGTTTGATTGCACTGTCTAATATAATGCTATTTTCTAATTTGGTATACAGACACGTCCGTCATTAAGTAACCTGCACTAACGAACTAATGGCATCTACTGGTATATACAGAACCAAATATGCTGCCACGAGGCTAAATGTCAGTTTCGTTCGATGGGTTAGGCCTCGCAGGCAATTACTGTTCCCCCTCCCAACTTCGCAGGTGAGGTCGGGGCACGGTCTAAATGTTATCTTATCAAGCCTTAGAGGGCAGCCATGAAAGGTTTATGTTCCAGGTTTGGACCATGTTCGCCAGAATTGAAAACCCATAGAAACACCAATAAAGCGGTTTAGAAAATTGCATAGATGACGTAAAAATGCGAGTCGGAAGCCTCTTAGCATCTCCCCAAGACAACCAACATATTAACGCACACTAGTAAGTGAATCGCACTGTGCAACCGAGATGTCCTAAGAGACAAGGCTGACCAGAATGGCTGTTCGTTATCGCTTTTTTGGACATCATCAAAAAACTATCCACCCAAGGAATGCTGGCAGTTGGTCACTGAACACAGTTTTCGGCAAACGTTTTAAAAGTTCGATTTATTGGACTTTTTCCTGCTGTCGGAAACATATAGACTCACGGTTAGGTGGCACTCAAAAGATTTGGAACAGAAAAAAGGTTTGAAAAGAGATACGAAGTTGAACTTTAGGCAGTCCAAACTTGCGGTGGGTTATGGCTGGCTGACAATAGCTCACAAAACAAAAATGGGTATTTTAATTTGTCTGATTAGGTCGCCTTTTATTCCTTCTCTTACCTGGTCATTGTAAAACTACCGACGACAGCGCTAGATTGAACTCCGAGCCATTCTTTGGGGAAAATTTTTCATAATGTGGATACATTGGTAAGTGAGATGGAAAAGTAAATCCACATTTACATAGAGGGAGTACCAACAAGGAAAGGAGCGCATAGGGTGGCCATTTTAGGCTCACCGAAGCCTACGCAAACAAAGCTCTGGATGACTTGGGATTCCATTCCAGGGTCTTTTGCCATTTTGTCCTCACTCGCAGAGACAGAGGGACAGGCCACCGAAAAAAAAACGCAGCCCCAGAGGTCAACTAGTGGATTTCTTTACCCAAACGCCGAGTTGTCAATTTGCTGGGTTCCAACCAGGGCTTATATGTTGTTGTTTGATGAGCACAAAAGTTCAGAAATGGCCATCCCCGTCTCACTTTACGGTACAGGCTACTTGTCGTTATGCAACCAGATCCAAGACATAAGAAAACCTGCATCCTCCGTCCAACAGCCATAGTGATGAAATACTATTTGCATGTGAACGACACCTGCTCCAGCTTTTTTGCCTGTTTCATTTGACGAGGTTTAAAGTAAAGGGAGTGCGTTTAGCGGAAGTCGCTAGATAGATGGGTATATGGGGTCTCTGGAGTTGTACATTGACAATCATTACCATCTCTGAGCTGCAGGAACACGCAGTTCTGTCGAATTTCTCAATGACAACATGGGGTACACGTATATTTGGTCTTGTAAGTGTGGTTTTTTGAGTGGATTTGAGGCTCAAAAAATCCTTTTTCTCAAGAATACTGCATACTCAGTTTTATATAATGAAGGAAAACATGCAGGATTTGGGCGAATTCAAAGTTTTCAAATCCATCTTTTCTGGAACAGAAATAGTGATCGTAATTTAAGGAAAATCAGATGAAGGCAGATATAAGGAAACACATTTTTTAACAGCTCACAAAGAATTCAGTTTAAGAATTAGGTTTTGTGCAAATTACTGAACTTTTTTGCTTCAAAATGCAGGAATAAACTTCTTTACCAGTATTCTTAGTTTTCAACGGTTAAAAGAAAGATGTTTAACAAAACACCTACCAGATACTATGGAAATGGACAACAGAAAGACATATGTTACATTGGAAGTATGTGATAAGATTATTTTGTATAATTTATTTTCCGCTAATTCACAATTTAGAAACGCAGTGCACAGAAGATTAGTAGCTTTCACAAAATATTTTTATATATTCGGATACTCTGTTGTGTTTTAGCAGTCTTAAAACGGGCCAGTTACAAATGCTCTAATATAAAGCAAAGTGTAGGTTCTTCAGTTTCAGTCGGAAATGTACCACCTATTTTCAGGGAATTCACAGAACCGATGAAACTTTCATATTTTAATACTTTCACCTTTCACATTGGAAACCAATGCCAGAAATATCAATAAAGAAATTTGACGAAAAAATACTTTTCTTAATATATACAAATACCATGCTTACACGATCACCTGCAAATTCTATTTAAATTTATTTGTCGAAGATACAGTAATTTTTCACGTTTTCAGAACTGACCACTTTGTTCAAAAAGTTAATTTTTCTCATCAAAATAATATTACTTGCAAGATTTCCTTTAATTTTTAAATTTTTTATATTTTTCATTGATATTCTAAGCTTTGTTACATGTGCTGATGCCAGTTTGCGAGTGATTTTTAATCTTTCGTAAATTTTGGCATGTTTTTTTAAGTTAGATCACACTCTGTATGATCATTCTCTTTATTGCCACTCCCTCGCGGAAGAACTGGTTTCATTTAACGCACCCATAATCATGCTCGGGCTTGACTTATGGGTCTATTTTATCGAATAAATGAAAAAAACTAACCACTGCGTTGACTGGAAGGAGCAAAACTTTTTATCCACAAAATATATTATTAGCACGAAACATATAGAACTGAATAGTAATTTACAATTACTTTTTCCTAGGCAGTCATTTGTTAAGGCATTGCCATTACATGTTTTGATCACCCTCTAAGGTTTTACCGCACCTACAGAAACCAAAGATCACACTCAGTAAACCTCGCATTTTGCCTGTCAGTACGACAGCTGAAATTGCAGCTACTTGTCAACATATTCTCTGGAACCATTCTCTTGAACGAACTGGTTAAGAACCTGGCAATACACCCATTATTTTGACGGTAGTGTTCGAAGATTTTCACCTTATGCTGTGCAGAAAAGGTACGGCAAACACTGTGCAGCAATGGGCTTATCTTTTCTCTCTAAAGAAACGATCGCAAACTAGCTTGTTATAATAGTAAATTTACAGCACGTTTTCGGTACCGACCAGACGTCTCCCAAGTCCTATATACGCCAAAAGACAGAAACTAATACTACTGTCATTCAGCGCGTAACGGTGCTGTTGCTTGACGCCGGAAAAGAAGATCTTATTGTGGGGGGCGAATTCGTTAAGTTGAACGCGCGTATTTATCGTCTGCGCTCAAGCGTGAAAAGACCTAGTCTCAAACTTGTTGACATTAACATGGCTGTAGGCTGGTGCGCTAGCAACAAAGATGGTTCCATTGGGAAAATCTGATTTTTAGACCAAAGAAAACATAAGGTGGTTAGGGTTGACAACGATAATAATAATCATCATCATCATCATGATCGCGATCATCATCATCATCATCATCATCATCATGATCGCGATCATCATCATCATCATCATCATCATCATCATCATCATCATCATCATCATCATCATCACCTCATCATCATCATCATCATCATCACCATCATCATCACCTACCTCCTCGTAATCCTCCTCCCTTCATGCACCACCACCACCTTCTTCTTATTCTTCTCCTGCTCCTCCAGGTCATCATCATCATCGTCAGTACGGTAATCAATATAACCATAGATAGCATTATCCGTTTTTACTCTGTTATACTCCCTGCTCTGCTTGTTTTCCTCTTTCGGGACTCTTTCATGCACCCTCTTTGTTTTTATTGAGAGCCGTGATGCAGCCCAAGATATTTCATTGCTTCGTATTGCCCTGCAGGCAAATTATGAATGCTGATGCTAGCCAGCTTCTGCTCTGCGTAAGTGCAGGAAAAACAGTAGGGCATAATTGCTCATTTCTCTGCCTCATTCTGCATTCGAAATATTTTTTTGCATTTTTTTGCATTTTTGACTGTATTTCAAATAAATTGAGGGGGTATTAGCTTAGACTGTAGGTTACCCAGCATAACGCCAAGAAATGACGTCCAATGCTGAATGAAGTAAAAAATGACAGTGGTTATGGTTTCACACTCGCGTAGACGAAAGAAACCGAAGATCATGTAAATGAGGAGAATTTGGCTTAAATATTGCCTGTTTTGACCTGCTGCATATCTCTAACATAAACGTCACGTGAACCGGCAGGAACATAATATGTGACCCAACTCAGGGACCAAAGTATAGGTCAGCGATTAATATGGGACCAATGGTAATAGGATTTTTATGGATGAGGCTAAATGACATAAAGGAGAGCACCAACCTTACCCTAACCATCACCATTGTTTTCGTTAGAATTAACGTCCGTTGCGGGGTAGGTAGGGTCGCACAATGATTTGTTGGCCCGGCAAGTGTCCGGATTGCAAGATCCGGTTACTTTACCTCACGCGGAACAATATTCGCGATACCATTGCTAGGTGACCTGAACCATTTTTATTCGGACCCTCGACGGCGGCAAGAATGAGGCCCATTCTGGATGATCTTTCATTTTCAAAGTAAAACAGATGCGGTTTGAAACTACCACGGCGTCCTAATAGTCGTCGAAACTTCGGTCCTTCTACCGCCACCAAAATATTGTATGAACCTACTAACCCGGCAATGAATGCTATCCATAACGAGTTCAATAATAGATTTCAGGTTACGTGGGTATGAGGTGCGGTCGCGTTTTACACGCTGACCGACTCTTTGTTCCTTGAGCTGAATCGCATATTAATTGCTTGCCAGTAAACATTTAGCCATGAGTAATCAGTACCACATCATGATTTTTCAATGTTCACAAATTCCGCTAAAATGCCCAAAAGGCAGCATCTGCATATTAGGAGGTTCAGGCCAAATGTATAGCTAGCGCAAAGCGCAGGACAACGTAGAGGGATAGTTTGTAGTTTGTTTTAAACCGGAAAAAGCGATTAGCAGGTAATGGAATTTTGAGTCGGTTCCTACTATGCCTTCGAATTCTTTTTACTCCAATCACCTAAGTAAACATTTCTGGGAAAAGTATAGTTACCTTTGTAGGATGCGTATTTTCATCAATTTTTGATGTCCGTATCAGTCAAAGCTATTGTTTATTCCAGAACTAAATTTTCCATACTCAGTTTATGGAAAATAATAACTACTTCCATTTTCAATTATAGAGGAGCATATCGGTAGCCATAGCGTTTGCTTATTCCTGTACACACTTAACAAAAGCTGTATTTTCGCTTAAACTTCAGGTTTCCTGGTTATATGGTGTGGGGTTTTACTGGGGATGGGGGAGAGTGGAAGTATTATAACCCTGTTTGTTCCACAAACTACTTTCTGAATGCTCGCAGTATGGTGCAGTAAATAAGAAGCACGCTGTACACTAAGTGAATACCATTGGTCAAAATGAGGATTAGACTACGGCGAGCGTAAAGATGTCTCATTCTAAAAGGGCGTTAGAAACCACAGAAGCCCCTCAACTATAATGGCGTGCTTTCTTTGTACAGAATGCTTCTCAAATGGCTGGGAAGAAGCTCAGTCAAATGCCATGCTTAGGTCGTGAAGGAAGTGGGTTTTCCTTAAGTTGTGGGTCGGTAGGTTTCGCAAACCTATCCGAGTAAATTTTCCTTCATATCCGAGCGCCTTTTTTGTCAATACTTCATGAGTTTCGTCGCCTAATTCAGCAATTAAAATCCCTTATGCTTTGCCTTATAGTAAATTTTCCTAAGGCCTGCGGATTGAAGGCATGTCATGGCAAATTTACGTTATACAAGAAAATCACAAATAGTATCCAATATTCCTTCGACAGCAACGAAACAAATATTCTGCATCAAGCTTTTAAGAGCTCAATTCATATGAGGGACGAAGGAGGACAGTCTTGTTCACTTACACATAGCACTTAAATCCTTTCTTTTTTTCAGAAAGCACTTGCCCCAACACGGTTCCCTACTATTTTGACAGATTTCCATATTCATAAGAAAGTCTATAAAAATTAATAGAACAAAATTCTATCCAGAATCTTACCCCACTAGTTTTTTTTGAAAAATTATTCATATTATCTGATCAAGTTCGCCTTAATTATTGGATTACAGCCCAAAGCCACGTGAGGGACGTAAGGGGAGCCCCGACTCATCCACCCACATGTCGCTCTAACGGGCAGGTACATAAAAGCAACCAAGCATGTCTGGGTTCTTAGCTGATGCCTACAGCGTGCCGATCGTCGATGCACAACCAGCTTTTCTCGTCCCGTTTACCTTAAGCAAGCTAGATGTTAGAAAAAAAATAACAAAGTCCTTATATAAGCACTCACCGACTGTTGGGGACGTTGACCCTCTTTCACAAGAAACTCATAGTTGGACTGTTCAAACTCCGGCGCGCAGTCGTTCACATCATCAATTGTCACCACCAGACTGGCCTGGGCAGAATGAGAAGTTGTGCAAGAATCCGCCGAATTCCCAGCCAGCTCCCCTACCTCCGCGACTAGCCCCGCTGTAGTAGGATTGGGTACAGCGCAGTCATGGGCCAACACGGTGAAGTTGATGGAATCCAGTTTTTCCCTATCAAAGACCACTGCACTGGTTATCTGACCCGTTCGCGGGTCCAAATTCACCATGTCTAGGTGCTCCACACTTCCCGCCAGGCTGTACTGCAACAGAGCGTGGTAACCAATATCCGCATCTGTGGCCTGAACGCGCGCGATTGGGGGAGTTAGTGGGCAGGCCCTCAGCAATTCGTGCATTGTAGACGGCCTGCGTGAAGACGGGCGGTGAATCATTCAAGTCCTCCAGATGGACGATTACATGGGCTCGGCGGGAGAGTACTGGCTGTCCTGAGTCGTGACAGTTTATGGTAACAGTATGAGTACTTTTGCTTTCCCGGTCAAGTTTCCGTGTAGTCAGGAGCATATATTGACGTCGGGAGGTGGTGGACATTAGAGGCTGGACCACGAAGAAGGGATGTGATGTGACGCACTGCGCTAAGACCTTTGCCTCGTTCTCGAAACGCCCACTAGAATCCTCGTCCTGAGCGTCTGACCAACGCTCGTCGGCGTCCTCAACTGTAATTGTGGCGACCATCTGACCGACTGGAGCATCCTCTGGGAGCAGTAGTTCATTTGTGCCCCGCCATCTCCGCAGGTGGGACTGGATGGTGATGTTGGGTGGGTTGTCGTTGATGTTACGGATGCGTATTCTCAGCTCGGCCTCAGTGATGTGGATACCGTCTGTCACGCGGACAGGGATGAGGTAGCCGACCTTCCGCTCCCTGGATGTAACCAAGCCGAAGGCGGAAAGCGATGACCCCATTGACTCGGCAGAACCGCGTGTTCTACCGTCGGGCAGTAGGGGAGCAGTTTCGTAGTCCATCTCCTGCATTAAAGTGATTGCGCCCGTTCTGTCGCTGATATTGAAGGTCTTCAAGACCTCACCTGTTGCCGTGGAGGCGAACCGGTAGACTAGTCTGTTGGCATCCGAAGGGTCATCATCTTTCGCTGTCATTGTGAATATTCTACTACCAATCGCAATGTTCTCATTTATTTCCACCGTGGGACTGGAGTCTATAAAATAAGGTGCCTGATCATTTATGTCTGTAACCTTTATCAGTATATTTAGCGTTCCAGTCTGAGCAGGGGAAACGACCCTACCTAAAGCCTTAGCATTGTTGCTGCCGTCCACGGCGTTAAGGAGTAGTCTGTAGGAGTCTCGCTTTTCTCTGTCCAAATCTCCATTTACTTTTAATTGAAGGTTAAACTTGTAGGGCAGACCGAAAGGGCGTTCGACAACTTCGTTGATTATGCTAAATAAGTCTCCGACCACATGACGGTCAGTCTGCGGCATATTTGCCTTTGGATGAAATTTATCCATGAGGTGATAGTGCACAGTTGTGTGCTGGGGTCCCTGGTCGGGGTCACTGGCTTCTGGCAATTGAAACGTTGTTCCAACTGGGGTGTGCTCCGGAATTTCTAATTCAAGGCTGTCCGGCGACCAGTGCGGAGGATTGTCATTTACATCGATGACATAGATGATGACTTGAACAAAATGAGGGTTTGGAATTTTTCCGCCAGCGCCACTCGGTTCCCTGCTGCGCTGATCCATCACCAGCATTCGCAGAGCACAACTGGGGCTGCGAGCGGGGAACCCGGAGGAGAGGTCAACGAGCCCACCAGGCGCAGAAAACGCACCGCCGGGGTCTTTTGCTGAGAGGGGCGAGGCCGGACAACAGGTGCCAACCTGGTCGCACAGAGCCTCGCGATCAATGCGCGAACGCACTACCAACTGCCCCGTGGTGCGATTTAACCGCACAAACCGTTCCTGCTCCAATGGCGAAAAGAGGATGCTATTAGGCACTGCTGAGTTTGGTTGTAGGCCGCTTTCAGGTAGACGTTCAACTAGGCTGCCGATCAGTGTACCGATGGGCAGCTCCTCTTCCAGCATAAAGGTCACTGTGGCACGTTCACTGTTGTCGGTGGCATATCTGAGACCCGGGGTTCCATGCTGTGCAGTGGCTGAGCTGCGAACTTGTTTGATGTCCAGCAGCATTGCTCCAAAGCAGAGAGGGAAGAGGATGACGGGGAATCGGGATGAAGTGATGGATTTCATAGAAAGCTTTTCTGCGGACGGTTTGCAGCTGAAGTATAATCCGACCGATGCTCAGGGCATGACAACAACACTTTGGCCTGCACACGACGAGGGTTTGATTTACCGGTAAAGAAATACACCAGCATCACCAAGGCAGCGGGGGAAATTGTGACATTTGTTCAAATGGCCCCGTGGTCTTAACTTTTGAATGAGGGGGAGGGTGATGATGATGGCGTGAGGCGGAGGAGTTGAAGGCGACCGTCGGGGCAGCCTATGGACGCTTGACTGAAATAGTGAGGTGAGGCAACGGACTTTGCCACAAGTGGTGATTGTGGATGTGAGGCTGGCAATGCAGCGCGACACTTTGGCAGGAGCAAAGACAACGGAAAGCGCAGGACCGCGACAGGGCCTCAGCGGAGGGGATGGAGCCGGGGGCGTCGTGGGCGGTTTCAGCGTAGTTGTTATGACCAATAGCGTTTGCCGATTGGTGGGCACGGGGTCGAGAGTAGACACAGGTCTAAACACTCGCGCATAGTGAAAGGGGCGTGCGCAGGACCCGTGGCCGCATGAGAGGGAGCGAGGCCCACACACACAACTGCAAGGACCAAAACAGACGCACGAGGGCACGCGTGCGCACGTCAGTCGGCGTTGGCTACGGGGGAAGTAAGGGAGCAACGGTGGGGGAAGGGGAGATTTTGGTTTGTACGTAAATGAAAGACAAGCCATTTAGGAGGTTGACTACGCCGGGTTAAATGTGGCAGATGCCAGTAGCTCATGACTCCGGAAATTGTGATAGTCAGAAGGCGGAAACAGGTATGCGATGAAACCAAGTGGAATCCGCCTTCACCCTCCTCCTCCGCCTCCGCCTCCTCACCCGCCTCCTCCTCCTCCTCCTCCTCCGCCTCCTCCTCCCTCCTCCTCCTCCTCCTCCTCCTCCTCCTCCTCCTCCTTCTCGTCCTCCTCCTCGTCCTGTTCCTCTCAATATGCTCTTCTCTTTTTAGTTATCGATATCCTCATCACCATAATCATTAGTTTCCCTGTCTTTGTTGGAACCTGTTCAAAGTTTTCGATGCAGGAGAGGTGAACTGAATGCGTCTCGCGACATTCTCTGACTCAAGTGGTAAAAACGCATCTTCAGTACTGATAGCGTTTGCGATGAGTTACCTATGGCATAATATTTGACATGTTCTATGCCTCTTTGTGACCAGTTAAATAAAGGAATCGTTTAGTTTCCAGTTCAATCCATATTCACAGAGGCAGGAGACGTGTGGTTGTACCCCAGTTAAAGTATCTTATATCCTTCTTGTCTGACATACTTTCACTCTCGAAGCAAGAACACGTTAAGGGTTTAAGAAAGTTTTCAACTCCTGAATAACGTTGAGCATGATCTGCCGTTGTATTTACATTTACCTTTTTGAGAATACATGGTGCTTGCTTTTCGCATAAGGAAAATTATATTTATCGACAGTATTATGAAGACACCATACAATGCGCCCAAAATTTTGCGACGGATGTGGTTTCAGTTGTGTACTTAATAAGAAGCATTGATAAATGGATAGCTACGAGGTTATTCGAATGAACACTGTGCAGCTTTCAAAAATATCATATTTATAGACATTTTCAAATCTATATACATTGCTATTGCG
>WEDG01009457.1:0-25182 GCA_017591395.1 Schistocephalus solidus | reverse complement strand
ACTTAATCATGTTTACGCAGAAGTTTTCTAATATGTGGAATAATCCACAAAAGCCGAAAAATTACAGCTGGAGAGGGTTTTCAAGAACGCCTTTAAGAAGGCATACGATCGCCTACAGAAAAGGGTCCTAAAGGCTTCCCTCGGCAAGAGTCTTGACGGTTAGCCAAATTTTTCGACATGGTCAACAACAATTGCCTGCATTAAAAATCAAGCTGATTATGATGCTTTTATAATTAGGATTTCAAAGTCCATTGTTTACTCACGCACAGAATAAATTAACTGCCTTTTCATTTTAGAGGGGAGATCCAATGAACCGGCGGATGGATTGCCGGGCCCCTCTACACAGGATTGGTCCGGCGACTTCAATTATAGAAAAATTTCAGACTTATTTTTTTGTACACCTCTATTTTTTTAACACTTTCTTTTAAACAAAAATATACTTAACTTACTTACTCAGTCTTACGAGAGCCACATTATCATTATTAAAAATGGTATCAGAATGTATTGGGGGTCATTTTTAAAAGCGTTTGCATATTAGGGAGGTGTATAAAAAGAAAAAGGGGTTCCGCTGTGTAGATGAAAAACGAGATACCAATTTTTTTGGATCCGATTCGCGTACGAATTAGGCGATCACGGACGGATACGATTCACTTCCGATCATTCGTACGGGCGTATCCGATTCACGTTCGAAATTGTAATAAAGGGTATTCGTTTTCCTAAAGCAATATCAAAAACCTAGGCGTTCGGCTCGTTTCCAATTCAAATTACGTAGAGCATATATGATGTTAAAAACGGAAAAACAAATATACTTCTAACAGGCAAATATAAAAAATACGTTTTGCAAATTATTTTAAAAAGCAATTTTTCAAAAAAATCATAAAATTATATATAAAAAAATAAAGACGCTATCCAAAAACATTTTGAAAATGTACAATTTATCTTAAATTTTTTTAAAATTTGTTTTAAACAGTCGAAAAAAAGGTGCTTTTAAGATAATGGATATATAAATCATTGCTCATAGCCAGAGGACAGGTATTTATGAGTCACGTAGGTCACTAACCACCTTCTGGTTATGGGCAATAACCAGAAGGTGTACCACAAAACCAGATGTTTAAATTCTTCATCTCTGTGTGCATTGCAGGTCGTCGTAGGAGGTTCATAAATGGACGTGAAATAACTACTCGTGGGAGCCTCTGGCCTTAGTATCCAGTTCTAGTGTAATGGCTATCACCATCGTCGGAAGCGCACGCAAAGTACGTTTGGATTTGCAGCTTGACTTCTAGGTGCAGGTACGGCAGATCATCGGGAGGACTCAGAATTGAAGTAGCTATCGCCGATAGTAACCGCCACGTCGTAAAACGCGTGATTCCCGAAGTTGGCGTTATCAGAGCCCTTTCGGCATGAATTTTATGTTAAAGGACTGGGTTGATAAATGCCCTACCTTATTCAAAAATAGATGTGTTGTATTATTTGATAGATTTTGTTTGATTTTTATTTTAAATTTTAGTAGGGTACGGCTATTTCTAATAGAACTTGGCAGGGCATTCCATATTGTCGCGTATCTTATGGAATAGAAGTTGGATCGTTGGGCCTTTTTGAATTTAAGAATTTCTATAATATTTACATTATTTCTAGTGTCTTGGGAGCCGTTTTGATTTGTTACTATATTCATTCTGAGAATATGTTGATCGTGTGTGATTTTCAATAGAAAAGTGAGACCATTTTGGAGTCTTCTGACCCAGACAGGTTGAAGACCATATCTATTGTATATTTTCATGTATGAGTCTTCAAAGCCATCACATTTGGATAAGGATCTTGTAAAGCATCTTTGAATGGCTTTTTGTTTCTTTCGGCCGTCTGAGGGCATTATGCCAACGAAAATTGAAAAGTAATCCAGGAGAGGTAAAAAGTACATTTTTAATAGTCCTGAGGCAAAATGTTTTAAAAATGAATCCGCATAGAAAGTCAGTATAATTCGGTATAAATAAGGGAGATATGCTGAGCCTTTGAAAACCCTATTTACAGATAGACGCTAGCAAAATATTTATTTATTTATTGCCAGTTTACGGGCAAGTTCAAAAGGGATACACAGAAGGGGGTCGAGATGAGAGTGAAAAACTCCTGATCGTTCTTAATAGTGTTTTCAGGTGAAAAAAACTGCAGCTTATTGAACGGTTAAAGTTCAGGACATGGAAGTATTGACGCAGGTGCACGGTGTAGTACTTCTCCTTTCATTGTTGTGGATCAAGTATTCTGTACTAGCAGCAGGTATGCCGGCGAACGGCTGCTCGCTGTCTCCTGAGGAATAACCCGATTACGGACTGCAGAGCTAGCAATATTGCCTTCAGCATGAAGTCCGGCACCGGATTCAGAGTCCGTGGACGCCATCAGAACGGAAGAGAGCTTCTAGAGAATCAGCACCCCAAAATTCGTGAAAGTTGTCCTGAATGCAGAACACTAGTGACAGCTCTGGTAAACAAAGGATAGTTTTGCTGAATTTTAATACTTCTGGGTAGTTTATTCCAGATTGCTATAGCGTTTACCGAAAAAACCTGACAGTATCTAACGGTGCGTGCCAAAGGAAAAAATAAAAATACATCTCGATGACTGATGTGCTGAGACTGGTCAAGCTGCCTCAGAGTAGTAAGGAGGTTCAAGGTTAAACTGTTTTAAACGTTTAAACAGTAAAAATAGACCTTTCTGTAATCTACGAAGCCACAACTGGTCAAGGCTTGTATGATGACAGCGTTGTTGGTAGAACAGGTCTCTGTGCTCTGAAGTGGAAACTCTGTTGGTAAAGAAGTGCTGGACTGATTCGATCTTCCTCCGTTCACGTCATCACTCATTTTCGCTGCGAGTCTTTCGGTGCCGGGAGCGGACGGCCAGACGACGTCACACGGGCAGACACGACAGACACATTCAAAAATACACTTGACTTATATTTGCTTGAAAAATACCGTTCACTATCACAGCAAGGCATTGCTAAATCACATTAAAGCTTTGCACATACGTACAGATAACGGGGATCTTCGATCCTTCAGAATGACTGGGCCTGGATCCCAGCATTAAATACTGGATTATTTCTATGTGGCTATGTTACTCACTTCTTTGAAGTAACATATGTATTTTAACTGGAATATTTTCAGTGAGCCATATCCAAACTGGATGTTCGTCACCCTTCGTTTTCGCAGCGATTATTCGGTGCCTGGCTCGAACTCCCAGAGAAAGTCATATGGGCGGACATAACCGACACATTGAAACATAAACTGTATTTATATTCGTTTGAAAATTACTGTTCATTCTTACAGGAAGGAACTGCTACATCATACAAAAGCTTTGCACATATATACAGATAACAGTGATATCTATTACTATCTATATCCTTTCTACGTGACTATGTTATTCACTAGTTTGCAATAACGTGTATTTTCGATTGCCATAATGAGGTTGAATTGTTTTTATTAAAAGGGTCTTCAAAAGGCAATGCCGATTACCGTTAAATATTCTGAACTAGAGACAATTTTCCTTTCGTATTATAGCTTTTAAAAATACTGATAGTTCAAAATCGGTATAAAACCTCTGTCACAGCTCAGAGGCGAATCTCGTCTTACAGTAAAATTTCCACAAGAACAACCCACCTGAAACATGACGAAAGTAGACCTTGACGCCCTGGAAAATTTTAATAATTTTATGTCTCAATATGTTTCTCTTTTCACGATCCTCGGTACCATTTTTGGCGGAAAGTTGTCTTCACTTACTTCTTCACAATAAGAGAACATTGAGCCGTTTATAAACATTGCTAGTACTGAGTCATATGACAAACCTAAGAGAAGTTTCAGCTTTCTTGTAAAAACGTTGCTGAGAGTAAAATCCCCATGGACGTCACATGTTATTTCCTTTACTCGTGCGGCTTAAGCTTTCAAGTCGTAGAAGCTAAAAGGTTGTCTTCTCGTAGCAAAAACCTGCAAATTCTGGTCAAAATTTTCGGCGATTGAAGTGGACATTATTTGCTCTTAGCATAAGCACTCAGCTCAATATTTGAGAAAAACAAACTGGTTATCTGTAGAGATAAAACTCCAATTGAACGTCGGGTTTCACACTCATAAGCAAACGAGAAACCTAGGTCAATGTCTACAATAACAAATTAATCTCAGAGCTTGGCCCCTTAGCTACTGATAGCCCATGCCCCTCCAGATCAACAGGAATTTCGATTCCACTTGGAGCTCCACCCGTTCAACTTGCTCATGGTTTGAGTGAAATCGTATCAACGCCACTTTGCGTCCCTCCCAAGCAAACCACGACTGCTATACCTGTGAAAACTAGTAAACCTAATCAAAACCCCAGTAATAATAATAGTTGTATTCAATGCCGGTATAAAGGCATTATCAGACGAAATATTCTGTTGGGATCAGGCTGGCAGCGAAAAAATTCTTTTTGTATCTGTATGTTATTCAGGAGAAAAAAACTGCCCCAGGCAACAGAGCATCCGTAAACGGTAGCTCGCTGTCTGCCGAAGAAGTCAATGGGTGCAGGCTAAAGAGACGGTGCCATAGCCCTCAAGGTAAGACCTGGGATCGGGCTCACCTGCCATGAACTCCGTCGAACTGGAAAATAGATTCTACCGTGTTGGCACCCCAGAATTCTTGGAAGCTGTTCTTAATGAAATATCTAGTAAAAATTTTCCTAAAAAAAGAATAACTCCGTGGTATTTTTATATTCTTGGGTAGTTGATTCCATATGGCTATGGCGTTTACCGAAAAGAACTGTACGAGCTAATGTAAGAAATAAAAATAACATTGCTATGACTGCTGTACCGGGGTTGATTAAGATGCCTCACAGTGGTGAGGGGATTAAATTAAGGACTTTTCAAAAGCTAAAACAGTAAAAATAGTCCCTTATGTACTCGGCGAAACCATAAGGGATCAATGTTTATAAGCCCATAGCGTTCTTGATACGTCAGATTATGGTGCTCTGACGATAAAACTCTTTTTGTAAAGAAGTATTGGACTGATTCTATTTTCTTCCGTTTATTAGCGCGCAGAAGACTAAATATAAACGAGCAGTATGCCAGGCCAGGCCTAAAGTACATTTTATAAAGGACCGAGTCTTATATAAATATTTTCGAAATTTCTGAGGATAACTTCGTTAGTTCTGCGTGCTTTGGAGACAATCAGGGTACAATGCTCTGAAAGATTGACATCGTTGGAAAATGATATGGCCAGCTCCTTAACAATGCCAGGCACATAAAGATCGTAGTCATCTTTGCTAATTTGAGACTGATGATCATCGCCAACAACCATAACGAAACATTTGTGCTAAGAAAGGGAAAGGCGCCATGTGCAGCACCACTAAGCAAAGGCCTCGAGATCCTTTTTGATAGATCAAGCATGGTGTCGCGATCTGCCGGCTTGTATCGAAAGGCAACTTTTAAATCATCGCATACATAAAGGGCCTGCCATTCCGAAATAAACCTGGTGCATCATTGACAAAAAGACGAAACAAGAGCGGGCCAAGCACACTACCCTGAATACCACCACGCCTTACATGAGTGGGGCTTGAGACAAACATTGGAGATCTTGACGTTTTGTGTGCGAGAACTCAGGTAAGAACAACCGATATGATCTTTGCCGCCCGCCAGCTACAAGAGAAGTGTCATGAGGTGCGAGCTCACCTATACACTACCTTCGTGGATCTTACGAAAGCCTTTGACACGGTGAATCGTGACGGACTGTGAAAACTCATGCAAAAATTTGGTTGTCCTGAGCGGTTCACGCACATGGTGCGTCAGCTTCATGACGGGATGATGGCGCAGGTCACTGACATCGGGACGGTATTCGAAGCATTCGCAGTGACCCACGGAGTAAAGCAGAGCTGCGTTCTGCCCCCCACCCTCTTCAGTCTCATGTTCTCAGCTATGCTGGTGGACGCCTACCGTGATGAGCAGCCTGGTATCCGCATCGCCTACAGAACTGACGGGCACCTTCTCAACGGTCGGCGTATGCAGGCTCCAACGCGCGTGTCTACGACTACAGTCCATGACTTGCTCTTCGCGGACGACTGCGCCCTTAACACAGTGACGGAGGAAGACATGCAAAGGAGCATGGACCTCTTCGCCGAAGGCTGCGCCGATTTTGGATTAACAATCAGTACAGCCAAAACGGTTGTCATGCACAGCCGCCACCCAGCGCGGAATGCAATGCTCCTCGAATCAATGTCAACGGTGCTCAACTCAAAAACGTGGAAACCTTTGTTTATCTAGGAAGCACGCTGTCGCGCAACACGGGAATCGATGACGAGGTTGCCCAACGGATCTCTAAAGCTATTCAGGCCTTCGGCCGGCTGCAGGCCTCCGTATGGAATCGCCACGGTATTTACCTGAACAACAAACTGAAGATGTACAAGGCCGTCGTCTTGACGACACTACTTTACAGAGCGGAAACCTGGACCGTCTACTCGAACCAAGCCAGAAAGCTGAATCACTTTCATCTCAGCTGCCTCCGCAGAATACTGAAGCTGAGATGGCAAGACAGGACCCCGGACACGGAAGTCCTGGAGCGGACCGGAATCCTCAGCATCCATGCCATGCTGAGGCGAGTGCAACTGCGATGGAGCGGCCACCTGGTAAGAATTGACGACGAGTGACTACCCAAACGACTTTTCTACGGAGATGTCGCTACGGGTTCTCGCCGGCAGGGAGGCCAAAAACGACGCTACAAGGACACTTTGAAGAAATCGCTGAAGCAACTGCAAATCAACTCGGAGACCTGGGAGGATCTTGCCCAGGATAGACCGGCATAGAGAAGATCAGTGAAGACTGGTTCAGCAATCTATGAGGCCAACCGGATCGCCACTGCCAAGGCCAAAAGAACGGCACGAAAGTTACCAGCGCCCCGGACCAAAACCGCCAATGCCCAGGCCCTGCCAACATGCCCGCGCTCTCAACGCATCTTTTGCGCGCGAATTGGCCTGGTTGGAGATCTTCGGAAGCAATGCACTAACAATCTGGCAATTCCAACTTCTACAACCAATTCTGCTAACCCTCCTTCAGACTTCCCCCCCTCACTCCTGGCATCAATTCCATTACTCCCACCATCATAGAGACCACATCCATCTACTCATCGCCCGTTACCCACACCACCGCAACCACCACCGCCTTCGCCTTCACTACCACCACCACCACCATCAGCGATGGGGAATCTCTACTAAGCTGTACTGAATGCGACCGCACATTCACCTCACGCATCAGCCTGGTCGGTCACTTGCGAATACATCGTACAGAGACCGGTGAGCCAGTGCCTGGAGCACCATCACGCAGCAGAGATCTTCGCCTCCACTGTCCTCACTGTCCTCGCGCATTCACTCATCACATGGGCTTATTCGGTCACATGCGCATCCATAACAACGGAATTCACTACAATGCCGACAACACCGATACACCATGCACACACTCCGCTCCTGCCATTCTGAGCGCCCCTGCCACCCCCCACTACCATGAATGATATCCCCCCAGCCTCTACCAATTTCTCTTGCCCACACTGCGCCCGCAGCTTCAACTCACGCATAGGCCTGGTCAGTCACCTGCGAATCCATCACACGGGGGCTGGTGAAACAGTGCCTGCGGCTCCGACATACAGTCGCCGCGCCCGCCTCCAGTGCCCTCACTGCTCCCGCACATTTACACACTGCATGGGCCTATTAGGACACATGCGCCTCCACGACAACCTGCGGTAAACCACCGGAGGCTTAGACACATCAGCGCACACCATCTACACTAATACATAGACAAACACCCTCAGAATCTTCATAATGTACCTGATAAAATCACGGTTTCCTAGAAACCGTGGCTGGGAAGTCTGCTAATCTGACGCATCCTAAGACCACGCCGTCGGCTCAGTGTATGTGCTGTGTGTGTCGAGTGGCTGACCAGTGGACTGGGAGTCAGACGGCGATGGCTGCCCCATATCCCCTGAGTTTGTGAATCCTGTTGTGTGCGTTATGGGGGCCAGGTCGTGCTCTGGCGTGCGAAGACGGGTACGCCGATCCGTCAGCCAATGCGCCCACTCCCACATCAGCCTATTGACCAGCTTGGACAGTAGTTTGACTGTGGGGGTGGGGGAGAGAGTGAGGTCGATAGCTCAGCACATGTTCCTCAATATAAACAATCTGACGCGCTTAAAACTAGCACGTTGCGCTAAAAGCCGTGGCTTTGAATATTGCCATCTGACGGGATAACTCGGACCACGTGGTTAGCCCAATGTGTGTTTTGTATGGAGTGGCTGACTGGCGGACTGAGAGTCAGGCTGCAATGGCTCCTTTCTTATGTTGCCTTTATGGCACCCCCACTCCGTGGGATCCAAGCCAGGTGGGGTGGTACGCCCAGGGGCGGCTCCAGTCGCGCCAGCCACCTGCGACCTCTCTCATCTCCGGTCTTCTTGCCTGTGTCGTGAGACCGGGCTCAGGTGGGGGAGGAGAAGAGTGTGCGGTAAAGTTAACGGCCGTGGTTGGAAGGCTGCCAACTGACAATTACACGCAGACCTCGCAGTTAGTCCAATGTGTGTTGTGTGGAGTGACTGACTGATGGTCTGAGAGTCAGGCTGCGATGGCTCCTTCTTAACGTGACCTCTGGCTATCTCACGCATGTGAGATGTAAGCCGTTCAACCCCCTGTTGTGTGAAATCCTGAAGTTTGTGTTTGGGGGGCCAGGTCGTGTACGTAGTACACGTAGACGAGGTCACCAACAGCTGCGCTTGCTTCCGCATCAGACCACTGACCGGCTTGGACCTGAACCTTGAAGACCCTATAAGAACCACCAATTATCTGTTCTCCAACTTGGACAATTTGATCTTCGTCTCCAATTCACTAGGACTGTTCCGGATAATACTGTTTCAACTGCACGTACTTACTTGCTTCCTGCTCATCTGAAATTTTTTCTCGTGCCGAAATTCGTCATAAAACGGCATCAAATTGGAATTTGTTTATCATCTCATTCAATTTGACTACGCAGTCTTTGCACCAATAGAAACTGATAACCACTCAAGTAACCAAATTTGTACAACCTCGTGAAGATCTTAAGTTATCCAGCACCTTCAACATCTCCGAACGGCTGAGTCGTTCCTGCATATTTTGCATACTATTTATAGTTTTTTTAAAGCGTTTTTGAACACGTAGGCGCATTTTTGCTCATATTGCTGTAAATATTCACCATACTCAAAACCCAGTCGAAATCTTTCGTTATACGCCCAAAACAGACCATACACACACGCAGTCTTTTTAAAACTCATGGACTCAAAGCAAATGTTTGATAGCAGAATAACCAGTTATGGCACTTCCTTTAAAGGAAAGCCTGTTTAGCTTGTTTCTGCATCTACGACTGGCCCTCGATCAGTTTACACTTACAACCAAGGACCAGCAAAGCGGGCAAAAAGCGTAATGGCAGCCAAATCCGTCGGATACGAGAACGAATCTTGTGTGGGATGTTCTCATTTATTACTAAGAGTTCAAAAACTGGAAAATGAGCTTGCAGACTTAAGGAAGCTCTTGCAAGATAACAATACTCGAGGAAATACGGTTAACCATAGTACAGTTAAAAAGGCAGTGACCAGATCATCAAAAGTACAAAAAAATACAAGTAGTTACAACTCAAAATGTTCGGACGCGAATACCCATAACGATGGGATAACAGGAAAACAGTCTTTGAATCCTACGGACGACGACTGAAGCGAACCACAAATCACATCCTCCCATCTTGGGTGCTCTAACAAGCCCGTAGTTGCATCCCCAGAAGCAAACGTGTGACAATCTGCAATGGGGAAACACAACAACACCACCAAATTGGATAACGGTAATATCAGGACAACTTCAATAATGCCTCTTCCAAAGGCAGTTCTGACTTCAGACTCACCTCCTATCGGCTTTCCAAGCAGTTCTAAAGAGCCCTTAGTTGGGAGAGAAAATACCAATGAGTGGCAAGATATCATTGGGAAACAACATAAAACGATTATAAAGTTGAAAACAAGCCTAATGAATCCCTCTGGTCATTCAGAGGAAAATATTATCGGCAGTGAAGTAAAAGACGCCCTAGACCGAGAGAACTGCGTTATTATCCAGGGCTTACCTGAATCAAATGCACACACCTCAAAGGAACGGATATCCGCTGATCTTGCTATGTTTCAGCACCTGCTGAATGATATACTTCATTCAGGAGAGACGATAACCGTTCACGCTGCCTTCAGGCTCGGAAAAAGGATATTGAACAGTCCCAAAATGTGAAAACCACGGCATATCAAAAATTGTCTTGGACAACAAGGGAAGAGGCTAAGCTACTTCTCTCGAGAAAAACAAACCTTCGAAACTCTCATAGACAGGTTTTTTTCAGCCGGACTACTTTCCAGCCGAACGTCTGAAACACCACGAATTAGTGATAGAAATGAAGAGGAGACTTGCAGCTGGAGAGAACAATCTGGTGATTAACAGGGAACGCGTGATACAGAGAAACGCAACATTGCTCTGGATCCAGCCAATGCTCATGATGGCATCGGCAAATTAGCATTGGCACACTCGAGACAAACGGAATTTGGCTCTGCTGATCTGCTGCACACTGAAATTTCTGTATACCAACGCCCAAAAGTCTGTTTTCGAAACTCGACGAACTGAGAATTCAGGTAGCCGTTCTGTCTCCCGATATTATAGCAATCACAGAAACATGGCTGTCACAGAACATCGAGTGATTGCGAAGTAGCCTTATCCGGGTACCAGCTGTTCAGGGAGAGACCGCACCCAACGCCAGGGTGGAGGAGTTGTGATGTATGTTAAAAGCAATTTCACAGTGTTTGAAATGACAGAGAAGATTAGCAGTCGTATTGAGGCTATTTGGCTGAAAATAAAGACGCGGGGATCGCAGTCCCTTGAATTAAGGACTCTCTACCGACCACCGGGGACAGACACTGACGCTGATACTTGTTTGTTGGAGAACATAAAGGGAGATTAACAGTCAACCTGATGTTGTTCTCATGGGGACTTCAATGCACCCAGCATTCGATGGAACGATCTGCAGGCACAGAGCTCAAAGTTTTCCTTCGATCATCGTCTGCTAAAGACAACACTTGAAGCTCTTTTCACCCGACATGCATTTGTTCCAACGAGAGCACGTGGAGGACAACAGGCTAGTTGTTTAGATCTCGTCTTCACTAAAAGATCCTGACAGTATAGACGAGGTACACTGCCTTCCTCCACTTGGTCGAAGTGATCATGCAGTACTTTGATGGGAGTATGGTTTATATTCTGTGCCATCTGCAATAAATGAAACCAGGCCCAATCTATGGCGAGGAGACTTTTTGCAAGATGAGAACTGGATACATCACGAATAGACTGGGATCTTCTTCTCCGGGAATGTCACTGAGGACTGAAATTTATTTAAAGAGTATTTGTCTTCAATCTAATAAAATGCCATTGTCCGCCATCACAATTTAGGATATCTAACAGACCACAGTGGTTAACAAGGGATCTAAAAAGAGAGATTAACAGGAAAGGAAGGCTTTGGAAGAAATTTTGCCAATCCAATGAAAATGTAGCCTTGAGAGCATACAAAACTCAAAGGAACAAGGTTAAAAGCTTGATCTTCCAAAGCCGATGGGATAACGAGAGGGATTTGCTCCAGAGAGCAGTTCACAATCCCAAATTACTCTACAGCTATGTAAGAAAAACCACACGTAACAGGAACCCGATTCCTGTTATGAGAAACGATGACGGTTTCGAGATATCAGAGAAAACAAAGCTGAACAATTTTCCCAGTTCTTTCAGTCGGTTTTCACTAGAGAAACTGTTTTTCTTTCATCAAGTTACGAGACTACAGGAGTGCCACTTATTCAGGATATGCTCTTTCAAGAAGCGGCGGTCTTTGAAGCACTAAAAAGACTGAAGGCATGCAAATCCCCTAGCCCCGACGAGATTCCAGCAAAGCTACTCCTCGAACTTGCTCGAGAGCTGGCGAAACCGCTATCGTTGCTGTGCCGAAATCGTTCAATACGGGGAATTCTTCCCACCGACTGGAAAAACAGCCCACATCGCACCGCTTCACAAAAGTGGTAGTCGTGCATTTGCTACAAATTACAGGCCTGTCAGCCTGACCTCAATCTGTTGCAAGGTTATGGAGAAGGTTGTCAAAAGGAATTGATGATTTATTTAGAAACCCGTAACCTCTTATTGACTGCACAATACGGCTTTCGTAGGGGAAGATCGTGTGTTACGAACTTACTTTATACGATGCAAAGCTGGACAAAAGCACTCGATGCAAAAGACACTGTGCATGTGGCCTTCATTGATTTCCAGAAGGCCTTCGATAGTGTTCCACACCAGCGTCTCCTTCACAAGTTGAGAATGTTCAGTATTGGCGGCAAACCTCGTACGTGGATCAAGAATTTTCTCGTCGGTCGTTCCCAAGTGGTCTGTGTAGGCGGATCGCGATCAAAGCGCACAGTCATCAAGAGTGGAGTCCCACAAGGTTCAGTGCTCGGACCGATCCTATTTCTCTTTGTTCATTAATGATTGTGTACAGGAATTGGACTGTAACTTTGCTATGTTTGCGGACGATATAAAAATCTGGAAAGTTATCCACAATGCTGCTGATGCAGACAATTTCCAAGAAAATCTTCGTCGATTGGACGAGTGGTCCCGCAAATGGCTTTTGTCCTTCAACTCAAACAAATGCACCGCTACGTCCCAAAATCGAAATCAGGTCACTGATATGCGACCTACTATTTAAAACGGTGCAACCCGAGAAGCACACACACAGAAGGATCTTGGAGTTTGATGAAAGACAACCTGAAGCCTTCTACGCAATGTTCCCAAGGCAGCTAACCGCTAATCATCAGTACCGCTATCAAGCGAGCATTTAAAGTTTTCGATGAAGACTGCTTTTTCAAAGTCTTTTGGTACGTTTGTGGGCCACATCTTGAATATGCGATCCAAGCCTGGCGATCGAGTGGACCCAACAGGACTACAAACATGCTCGAGAAGGGTGCAGTGGCGAGCCACAAAATTAGTAAGAGGTCAAGCTGAACTGACATATGAGATCTGGTCTAAAAGCCCCTATCCTCTGAGTTATAGGCAGTTGCGCGGAGACTTGATACAAACCTTCCGTATCGTGCGTGGACGTTGCACCCTCCCATGTGATGACTTTTTCAACTTGCCACACGAAAATTCCGAGTCATCCGATCAAACAAGTGTGCCCCAAGTAAGATTGGATGAAATGAAGCATACACCAACCGTGTCGTGCAACCGTGGAATACTTTACCTGGAGGCGATTGTTATGTCCCAGTCTGTGTATACATTCAAACATCGGCTTGACATACATATGTTACAGTAACACGAAGACTATGTGACTACTTAACCTAAACAATATCAGTGTACCACGTAAACCTGCCTGCATTCAATTGACTTTTACTTCTTTAATTTGCTTCTTATAATGGTACTTTTATGTAACAAATAGGGATTTCAAAGGCGTACGCCTATTTTCCTCAAATACATTGAACTGAACTGAACTGTGGTCTGATTGTGGGGTTGGGGGAGAGAGTGAGGTCGAGAGCTCAGCGTATTTTCCTCACTATAAACAATCTGACACGCTTGAAACTATCACGGTGCGCTAAAAGCCGTGGCTTGGAAGGTTGCCAACTGACGGGATAACTCGGACCGCGTGGTCAGCCCAATGTGTGTATTGTGTGGAGCGGCTGACTGGGCAGACTGAGAGTCAGGTTGCAAATGGCTCCTTCTTAATGTTGCCTTTATGGCACCCCCACTCCATGGGATCCGAGCCAGGTGTGGTGGCACGCCCATGGGCGGCTCCGGCCGCGCCAGCCACCTGTGCCTTCTCCCATCTCTGGTCTTCTTGACTCTGTCTTGACACCGGGCTCAGGTGGGAGAGGACGAGAGAGTGTGGTAACTGCAGCGCAAGGTTACTATCACTTAAAACTAATTCACGCGCAAGTCACCGTCCCTGCACCACCTGGTGTGGAGCATACGGTGGAACTCGTCGAAATCGACGGTTGAACTCCCAAGAAGATATCAAGTTCAGAAGTTTACCACATATACCGAAAAAGGAGAGTTTAAGGAGAAAAAGGGCATGGTCAACACGATCTAAAAGGCTTTGGTGAAATCGAAATTGTCTCTGCAATGTGCAAAGCCAGTATCCATAGATTGTAGAACGTGATCAAAGAAAGAGAGCTGACGGGTATCACAAGGCCTTGTTTTTAGGAAACCATGCTGGTCTGCACTCAGTAGGTTATTCTCAGTTAAGTGATACATCTTCTTATCGTTGATCAAAATTTCATTCGCATCCGCCTTAAAAATACTGATTGGAACGCCATCTCGTCCAGAACTATGAGATTGACGAAAAAGTCGAATGGCTACGGTTACGTCCTAGAGAGTTGAAAAGTCATGGTTTCGAGGACGGAACCGGTCCAACCCCGGACGGGTTGAGGGGGAGCGGCCGAATTTTGCAATAAATGTTCTGGGCCAGAAAACGTTAAAACTATCAGCTGTCAATTTGTCACTGTCTATAGGATTGCAAACGGCGTCTAGAAGGATGGGATGTCAGGTTTTTCTATGGGCGCGTGGATAAAAGTTTCACAAAATTTAACGAACGGCTTTTGACAAATTTGTCCTCATCGGCTAGCCGCTTTTCTTTGGATAGTCTCATTTCCTGCTCAAAAATATGTCGACACAAGGACAGAACGGAAATGTGGTTTTGCAAATGGAATCAATGAGAGAGGTTTACGCAACCGATGGCAGAAAGATAAATGAAGACAAACCTCATCCGTGTCATTAATTAATTTCTTACGGGAAAAAAAACGAGAAATAAGTGGATCCAAAACTTCGTACAGCAGAAAGATAAATGAAGACAAACCTCATCCGCGTCATTAATTTATTTCTTAAGGGAGAAAAACGAGAAATAAGTGGATCCAAAACTTCGTACAGCATACCTTTTTAGGTGTTCACATCCTGACATAAAAAGAAATTAGACCAGTCGTGGAAGTTAAGATGTATCAATTATTCTGTTGAAAGTTTTAATCGGAAATCAATAAAAAGCTATGTTTTTGGGAAAACGTTTTCCTTGGTTTTGAATTGTAGTGTATAAACAACGATTGCGTGGTCTGAGCTCCCAAGTGGGCCTTATGATGACACTGTCAAAGGCAGGAAAACTTTGCAGAAGATTACATGAAGTATGCTTGATCCTCGGGTAGGGAAGTCAACAACCTGAATCCACATGGCGATATCTACAGCCTTGAGTAAATCCTCGAACTTTTATTGGGTCAGAAGTGGCCGGAAACCATCGAATTTCAGGAAAGTTGAAATCATCTGCAATTAAGCAATATTTAAATTTTAATTCAGCTGCGGCGTAAGTGACAAAGATCGTAATCCTCACTGGTATTGTTCGTTCTTATTTTTAAGGTAATTTGAAGTCAAAAGCTCTCTTCAACCGCGGTTAATTTTGGAAGGTCTGAGGGCCGAAAATGCCAGCACTTCCTTAACAAAGATACAATTTCCTCGACCATGGCTGTCGTTACGATCATTTCGAGTACAATTATAACATACAAGAAAGAGTTCGGAATCGGTTACGGAAGGTGTCGCCCTTGTTTCAGTTACTATAGCAATATCTGCACAGTGGACGAAGACTAGAGTCTGAAGCAGGGGCATTTTATTGAGTAAGGAGCTGCCATTTAGAACGAACAGTTAAAATTGGCAGGCTTATTGTTTTTGTTTTGTTTATGTCGTCCATGTTTGACGGGCCACTGAACATAAGGGGCGGGTGCTCCCGCCCTGTTCTGGAGAAAATTTTGTGGGAAAGCACGCACCAGAGTTGCGTAAAGGAGATTATAATATGGAGGTGAAAATGACAGACGGGGGAACTGAGCACTACCGATACCTATTAGGGCTTGTCCGGGAAATCCCTGGACAAGATACAGCAAAATTTCCTAGTAAAATGACACAGAAGGACGGGTTAGTCTAGTAGTCAAGCAGGAACCTTCGTATTGAGAGACAACTGGGGAAACGACCGTGGAGAAAAGTGGCTTTGTAGTTGGGTATGCCCTGCTGCGAGTGGCACAGAAGCACCATTCTTGGACGAGAATGCTTATATGTTTCGTTTGTCAGCCTCAGTATGAGGTTTGTGTGGTAGCTTGAAATTCGAGGTAACTGGGATGGGGATGTTTTTGGGAGGAGTAGTCGATCGAGTATTTTCCGTGGAGTGGCTAAATGTTAGCGATTTTAGAGTGGCCAGACTGTATTTGGACTTGTCTTTGAGCTTAAATTATGCGGGGTTGTACCAGGAGTAACTGGTAAACTTGGTATGTGTGTGAGAATAGGAGAAGTACTGTTGTTTTGAGAACGAATAAGAGAAGTAGTGTTGTCTTGGGATCCCACAAGATCAATCAAGGTTGGTTTCCGTGCAGAGTTAGCTAAGGATTCAGATGGCGAGACCGTTGATGACGTTGGAGGGGATTTGTTTAACATGGCTACGAAGGTAGTCATTTCTCTGTTACTTGTCGACATTTAAAAGTTTTCAATTTTCTCTGTACTTAGGTGAGGTCAATGGAAACTGAGAAATGCCATTTTTGACAAAATTCTCTACCCATCTCCTTCCTTGATAGTATGGAGTTGACTTCTATCAATGAAAAGAGATTGACTAGTATGGGGGCATTACGACCGAGCGAGTGCAGTTGCTAAGCGTGCGCGACTCTGAATCCCAAACCACAGCTGTGCAGAAACAAACGCACACCGTTGATAGCAGATATGTAATTTGGAATATTACGCAGCATGAAATTATGCTTGCGTTTTTTCCATTCTTCGATTTCTGGGCTGATTATCCCAATGACTTAAGAAGCCTGCTGGATAACTGTTTCAGAGTTACTGGTCATAGCTCCTTGAAGCAAAATATCTATTGTTTCGTCAGATGACGACCGATTATTGCAGGACGAAGTGTAGGCTTGAGCAACCAGAGGATCAAGAGGCTCAAGATGTACCAAAGTGGGTTTAAGATTAAATAATATCTGAAGAGGGCATACGCTAGATATGTCACCTTCAATTACTCTTTTATTCAAGGATGGAGGGGAAGCTGCAACCTTGCGTCTTTTTGCGAGTTGCATACGGGACGTCGCAAACTACAAGACGGAATTGTGTTTTACTAAATAGTAAACTGAGTTAATAATTTACGACAGAATACTTAAAAAGGTTAAAGTGGCAGCGTATTTCCTACAGTAAATAGTAAACGACAAGCTGGGCACAATTTTAAATCACACATATGCAAAGCACAACTAGTTTATTCATTTGATTATTTGAGCCGGCATTAATAATATTGGGCCGTAAAAATAACTTTTTTATACTGAAAATTAATAGAAAGTTCAATATAAGAGGCAAAAATATGGTAAAATATACACTTCACTTATCTTTAAAAATCGGTCCGCACGCACTTCACCCAGTAAATCTGAGTCATTTGCTAAGCCAGTCGTAAAAATCAGTAATTTCATTGCCGATGGGCAACTTGCTAACAACTCAGCATCTATAACAGATATGAACGCTCACGTTTGCATTTTTTAACCCAAAAAGTGCCAACAACCCCAACTTATTAAGTTTTCTTATTATATTAACAGTTTTCCAAAATCATTTATTCCTTTTTCAAATGAACGTTTTCCGAAAATTTAAGCTTACTTCCCTAAAACTGTCATTTATAGCACACCTCCTAGCTTTCCCACGCCACAATATAGCCTTCCCTTCCATGGCTTTCATCCAAATAGGCCGTTTTACAATAATTTCGTTCTTTTAACAGTATTATTTCGACAAATTGTAGACCAGAGCAATTTGTGTCCCATTTTTTGTTTTTTCCTTCCAGTTTTTTTCTCCACCACGAAATCTTTAGTTTTATAATTGGAAGAGAGCGCAACCTGTTCCTCAGGATTACGCTCAGTTTAGTTTCATTCAATGCAAGATCAGCTGTAAATAAGATGGCTGAGCTTAGAACAGTAGCTTTTGAGCTTGATCCAGATGTGCTGTGCATCACTGAATCATTGGCTCACTCTCTTATTACTGACTCGACGCTTGCTATAGATAATTTCAGTTTGTACCAACAAGACAACGCTGATAAACGTGGTGGTGGTTGACTTCTTCATAGTAAGTCATCCTTTTGTACATTTTCCCTTTTAAGCTTACCATTTCGTCCTTTTCTGTAAAATGTTTGCTTTTGTTTCAGTCATCATCCCGCACAATAAAATAGCGGTGAATGACTGTGTCTCTAATCCTACTTGTTATTCTGGCAATGAAAGCGAGCTTTGTAAACTGTTTGAAAAAGTTGACGGGACTCTATTTGATGTCAAAATCATGTAGGTGATTTCTATCTGCCAGAAATTTATTTATTAATTGCGAGTTTGCAGGCAAGGTCAAAAGGGATATACAGTAGGGGTTCGAGCTGACAGTGAAAAAGTCCTGATCGTTCTTTCAAAAGTGTTTTCAGGAGAGAAAACAGCAGCTTATTGAACGGATTAAGGGTTCAGGACAGGGAAGATTTGACACAGGTGCACTGTGTAGTACTTCTCCTTTCAATTTTTGGGATCTGGTATTCTGTACTAGCAGCAGGTATGCCAGCGAACTGCTGCTCACTGTCGACTGAGGAATAACCCGATTACAGAATGCACAGCCAGCAATATTGCCTTCAACGTGAAGTCCGGCACAGGATTCAGAGTCCGTGGACGCCGTCAGAATGGAAGAGAGCTTCCAGAGAATCAGCACCCAAAAATTCCTAAAGAATTGTCTATATATTCCCATCAGTTCGTAAACTGCGACTTGGACGTAAGGATTCTGAGGCTTGAAAAAAAAACAAAATTCTACTGCTGGGATTCTTCCTGCCCCAGGATTGATCTCAACTGGAATTGATAGCCTCAATCTTTGCTGATTTCTGAAACTCACGCTGATTTCGTGCTCCCTGCATCTGATTTCAATCGATGAAGGGCTCAAACAAAAGGCTGAGTCCTTTATATTTTTCATATTCTTATCGTTGAATATCCTAACTGACTCTGTTAATTTTGTGGCAATTCTAACATGCAAAACTCAAGTTCCTTAAGTTTATTGTCACAAAAAAATTGGTCCACGACCTAGTTTTGAAACTGCACCACAAAATTGCTTGGGACCGTCTATCGGCGCCTCTACCCACTTGGCCATATTGGCAGGGGATCTTGTTAAGCAAGTTAATGGACAAGCAGAAAACAATTGTAACTATCGTTATTCTGCTATTTGTTCACCTCCCGCCAAACGGGGTAAAAGTTCAGTAAGTTTAACTAATGTAGCTTACGAAGACTAAACTTGTATGGGGTGTTTCAGCCTCCAGCAGAAATTCTCAGGGATGGAGCAGGAAATAAGCAATCTAAGACAAGAAATAGATAACAAAAATCTATATCTTGTCCAACTGTTAAAGAAGCTCCTGTTCGTAATAAACCTACCACAAAGCAAAATTCGTATTCATATATAGCTTCTTCAAGCTAACATACAAGTCACATTAAACATACCATGATTGCTGAACCCGGCAAACCAGAGGCATTTTCGCTATTTCCGAAGGGAGCCCCATCAAGTCCTTGCTACACTCCACCAGTACTTAGTTCGGGTAGCATCAGCACTAATCTGGCTTTACCGTCCATCGCTACTTCGCTGGTAGACGTTGCACCAACATGCGATGTTGAAGAGGTTGGCGAGTTTGTAAAGCCAAAGAGGAAAAGTCTAAGAAGAACAAATCGTGCAGGGATTTGGCTCCAGCCTGCCCAACACCCGGCTCATCTGGACCTATCGAGTCAAGTGAATTGGTTACCAGTACTCACTCAGCTGAAAGATCTGAGTTACAAACGGGCCCTCGATTGAATCGATACCATAATGTTATCATAAAGGGCATTCCTGAGTCAGCGTCAGTAATTCCGAAGGAGCGAGTAAAACATGACTTGGGACTCCTTCAATTGTATACAAAAACTGATGCTAACGGACGGCGAGTCCATTCACATTCTCAAGGCATATATAATAGGGAAGGCTCTGTCAACCCCCAATTCAAATCCTCGACCAAGACGTCTTAAAATCATCTTGGAAAACAAAGCACAGGCACAGCTCCTGCTACAGCGAAAAGCAATCCTACGGGGCCTGCATTCTGAAATTTTTTTCAACCGGAATACGGGCTGAAAGAGCAAATGAAAATGAGACAGTTACAAATATAACTGGAAACACGAAAGACCAATGGCGAGGCAAATCTCAAAATAAGGTACGGACAGATAGTTCAAGTGAAAAGAGCATTTCTTTGGCCGAAGGCAGTCACTCTGACAGCCTAACTGTCCCGTTTCAGAAACAAAACCTGCTCCGCTTAAAAATAATCGCCCTCAGATGCCAGATCTCTGCTTAATAAGATGCCTTTTGCTCCAGACTTTGGTTTTCATCCACCGCCCCGACATTGTAATATTTACAGAGACATGGGCAACACCCTGTGTATCCGACTCCGAACTCTCTATTCTAGGCTACGCTTACATTCGGAATGATCGACACGAGGGGCATGGCGGAGGAAGCTGTATCTATGTTAGCAACCACTTACATTTCTGCCGTTGGATTATCGACAATTTACCGCAGTAGAAGAGCTGTTGGCTCCGAGTAGTTCTAAAAGATAACTACTCTTTACTCGTTCGTAGTGTCTATCGCCCACCCAAACGCAAGCGAGGATTACGATCTTCGTCTCTCGCAGGCATTTCACGCCGCAGCTGACTTAAATCTGAAGTACTGCTTGATTACAGGTGACTTTAAATCTTCCTGAAGTTCATTGGTTTCCACCTTCCGGTTCTGCAAAGTTCGAAAACTTGCTTGAGGACATATATATAGGCATGTGGAACCAGGTAGTTGATTTTCCATCCAAGGATCAAACATACTTGATCTCATTTTCTGCAGAGGTGGTCAGCCATTGTCAGTTTCACCTTTAGACCCACTTGGGAGTTCAGACTACGCTTTAATTCTTTGTTCACTAGAAATCGAGGCTGATGAAACGTTTCCAAAAAATCTAGTTTTTTCCATGATTTCCGATCAGCAAATATGGGGGAATTACTAAAACATCTTAATTCCCACGATTGGACTAACTTCTTTGTATGTTCAGATGTTAATGTTTGTACTGATACATTCTGTACCAAGTTCTAGGTCCGCTCATTTCTCGTTTTGTTCCCTTTAAGAAAATAATTAATGTCAAGGATGAAGTCTACCTCCGTTTATCTTTCAGCCATAGACTGCGTAGACTCTCTCGTCGTTTTTATGTACTAAATGAAACTGCTATCTTGCCCTTGATCCAAAAAAATCTTTGAACAGACTAAGAGGATCTCTGAAGAAAAGCGACTAGCTGAAGATAGTAACTTTACCGAAAACCCTTCGTTAAATATTGCAAAACTCTTTTCGCGCACGGGCAAAACGCAGAGGAAAACTCAGTACCCAGTACTTCGAGATGCTTTTGGAAACCCTATAGCTGACGCTAAGTTGACGGCTGATAGCTTCAATGCGTTCTTGTCCAGAATGTTTAGTGATTATTCAGTTACCCTCTTTCCAAACATCCGGGTTTGGACCGTTAACGTCCTCGAAAACATATTATTTAACCTCTGGGACGTGACCGTAGCCATTTGGCGTTCTCGTCAATCTTTCAGTCCTGGAAAAGATGGCGTCCCGGTCAGTGTTCTAAAGGCAAATGCAAACGATATAATTCCGTCACTTCTGTATAAGATATTTAATCTTGCTTTTGAAAGTGAAACCTTCCCTATTTTATGGAAGGAATCGCGCATTCTGCCTATACCCAAACGCGGCCGAACTATGTCATTCGACGACTTAAGGCCAATAAATACACTGCCAGCAGCCTCGAAGATCTTAGAGACCTTGATTTAAGACAAGCTGATGCGTCACCTAACAGAGAAAAACCTACTTAATGCGGCTCAGCATGGGTTTCTCGAAAAAAAGATCGTGTTACACCTGCCAGCTCTCTTACTTTGATCATGTGCTACAATCTAGGGATAGTGGTTTGCAATCTACACCGTATATTTCGACTTCACGAAGGCTTTTGATCGTGTTGACCATGATCTCCTCCTGCTAAAACCTACCTACTTCGGCATAGGTAATAAGCTTCTGAACCTAATATCCTCCTATTTGAATACTCGTGCACAGCGCGTTAAAACTTCCGATGTTATCTCCAACCCCACGCACGTGAGCAGTGGAGTTATTCAGGGAAGCTTACTAGGCCCGCTTCTTTTTGCCTTTTTGTTAACGATGTTCCTCATTTTTTCAATATGGTAGGCCCTTTATGTATGCTGACGATTTAAAAGTTGCCTATCGATATAAAACGCCTGATCGCTAAATCTTGCTTGAGCTCTTAAAAAAGGATCTTCAAGCCTTCGCTCAGTGGTGTCGCACATGGCGCCTTTCACTTTCTTGCAACAACTGCTCCGTTATGGTTAGTGGTTACAACCATCAGCCTCATCTAAGCATAGACGGTCATGAACTAAATGTGCCCGGGGTTATAAAGAATCTGGGCATATCATATTTTACAAGTCTTGATCTGTCAGAAAACTGCGCCCTGATCGTCTCGAAAGCACGCTTAACCACTGGGTTTATTCTCAGAAATTTTAAAACTGTAAATATTAGGACCAGCCTTTATAAAATATACGTCAGATCTATTCTGGAATACTGCTCGTTTCTATTAAGCCTTCTGCACGTGAGTAAACGGAGGAAGATAGAATCAGTCCAGAACTGATTTAATAAAAGAGTTCTCCCTTCAGATCACAGAAACCGGTCCTACCAACAACGCTGTGAGCTAACAAGCCTTGACCCGTTGTGGCTTCGTAGATTACAGAAGGGACTATTTTTACGATTTACACTTTTAAACAGTCTTACCTTTAACCCACTTACATCCCTGAGACAGCTAGACCACTTTTGGCGCTCCAGTCATCGAGATATATTCTTATTTCTTCCTTTGGCACGCACTATTAGAGACTGTCAGTTTTTTTCGGTAAACGCTATAACAATCTTGAATAAACTACCCAGTAGTATTAAAATTCAGCAAAATTATCCTTTGTTTACGAGAGTTGTCACTAGTTTTCTACATTCAGGACACCTTCCACAAATTTTGGGTGTTGATTCTCTGGAAGCTCTCTTCCGTTCTGATGGCGTCCACGGACTCTGAATCCGGTGCCTGAGTTCAAACTGAAAGCAATATTGCTGGCTCTGCAGTCTGTAATCAGGTTATTCCTCAGTCGACAGCGAGCAGCCGTTCGCCGGCATACCTGCTGCTAGTACAGAATACCACATCAACAGCACTGAAATGAGAAGTACTACACTGTGCACCTGTGTCAATACTTCCCTGTCCTGAACTTTAATCCGTTCAATAAGCTGCAATTTTTTCTCCTGAAAACACTAAAAAGAACGATCAGGAGTTTTTGCCCTGTCAGCTTGACCCTCTACTATATATCTCTTTTGACCTTGCCTGTAAACTGGCAATAAATAAATAATTTTTTGTATTTGCTTTATATTAACAATATTTCATCAGAAATTAAACGCAGTCTTTTATTTATGCGGACGACCTTAAATGTGTATATTCCGTTTCTAAATACTCGGCCCAACGATGCTAAGAAGATTCCGTGTTGACTTGCTTGCTCTTTTCGCGTGAATCTCATCGTGGCAAATGGAATTCTCACCTTCTAAGTGTCGTAACATGTTATTTGGGCTTGACAGACAACCACAACCAGTAAATTTTAAGGCACCCCTATGATAAAAGGCTACATCATGAAGGACTTCGGTTTAAGCTAAACAAAATAATTTAGATCTGCCACCTCATTCCGATCAAATTACGGCCAAAGCTGCCCAGAAATGTGACTTTATCTCTTATAATTTCTATCTTCCTGAAATTAAATTGAGACTTTATCAAATGTTTTTCCTTCGCATTCTTGAACATTGCTGTCCATTTTTTGGTTTAATGACCGAGTTTAGCCGTTCTAAATTTGAAATGACCTAAAGTAATTTTACTTGGAAACTCTTACCTCTGACCCTTTCAACTACCTCGTACTCGAATAGATACCAGCTAACTAACCTAAAATTTATATGGATTTTTAAGACTGAAAGCGTGCTTCTGCCTCCTTTATCGCCTTAAAATAGTGAAAATATTCCCGAACTCCAGCGCTAACCCCCATTAATTGTCCGTAAAACCGATGTAATTCTCAAATGATTATACCACCGCCTATATACTCCGCACCTAAACGCTCTCTGTTACTTGCATTCATCTGCTGCTTTCGTTGAACGAATCTGACAATCGATATAAGGTTATCAAATAACCGGTCTAATTTTAAGGGAAGACTGCAAATTTATCTCAACACTGATTTAATTAACCTTTTTGCACTGTCAGCTCGATGCCCTCCTGAATATCCCTTTTGACGTTGCCTGTAAACTGGCAATAAATAAATAATTAATTAATAGTTACAGAGAAATCGGCACCCAGCTGTGTATCCGGCTCCGAACTGACTATTCTAGGCTACGCTTACATTCGGAATGATCGGCACGAGGGCCATGGCGGAGGAAGCTGTATCTATGTTAAGCAACCACTTACATTTGTGCCGTTGTAATATCAATAATTAACCACGGAGATTAGAGCTGTTGGCTCCGAGTTTTTCTAAAAGATAACTCCTCTTTACTCGTTTAATGTGTCTATCGCCCTCCCAATGCCATCGAGGATTACGATCTATGTTTCTTGCAGGCATTTCACGCCACAGTTGACTTAACTCTGAAGTACTGCTTGATTGCAGGTGACTTCAATCTTCCTGAAGTTCATTGGTTTCCACCATCTGGTCCTGCAAAGTTCAAAGACTTACTTGAGGCCATATATATCGGCATTTGATACCAGGTAGTTAATTTTCCCACCCGAGGATCACAAATACTATATCTTATTTTCTGGTGAGGTTGTCAGCCATTGTCAGTGTCACCTGTAGGCCCACTTGCGAGTTCTGACCATGTCATATTTCTTTCTACCTTGATACTTCGTACCAAGTTCTAGGTCCACTCATTTCTCGTTTTGTTCCCCGTAAGAAAATAATTAATGTCAAGGATGAAGTTTACCTCCCTTTATCATTCCGCCGTAGACTGCGTAGACTCTAACGTCGT
>WEDG01009456.1:0-26949 GCA_017591395.1 Schistocephalus solidus | reverse complement strand
GTAAACGTTTGTTCCATTGAAGTTTTTGCATGTGAATAGGGAGCTCAAGGGCGAAAGCCTACTTCCCTCAATAAATTGAATCTAAGTGACTTAATGTGACTTAAAAGATAGCAAAATTCAAGAATAGAAAGTATAAGCAAACGATAAATTTTTAATTTAATTTCAGGAAGTTATAAATAATACGAAAAAAAGCAGCAAATCTAAGCAGTTTTGGTCAGAGTTCTATCGGCATCAGACGAAAAATGTAATTTACTGGTGTCATCGCTCTCACTCCGGTTGATCCACCCAATGCCACTCGTAATTCCTCCATGACTATGTCACCAACCCTTAGCTCCACAACTAACCATTCTCAGTTTTTTGCCCCCAAATCTGCTTTCATATGGAATAATCTTCCACTGGAAAAAAGATTGTCATCTACATTAGCTATTTTAAAAACAAATTTTAATAAAGCATTTAGTTTTGGAAGATATAAAGTCCTTATTGTCTTTTGCCTTCCCAACTTGCAAGTTTTGGATTTTGAAAAGTTCCTCCTGATCGTTGTTTCAAGGTCAAGGCGCGCAGCTCGTTTTTGAAAGCTAAGTGAAAGTTCTAATTTTTTCAGAATTTCCTTATCCAAAGCTTTAATTACTAACTGATTTTTTGATAAAAACTTTGCAATTTTAACACTCTATCAACTGCTTATACCTGTGGTGCTCGTCCACTTCTACAGGCGTAAACCTTTATAGTCAACGCTTTCAACCGATATAGCCTCGTTATTAGTCAGGTGGATCTGTTATACTAAGAAGTCTCTCAAGCACGTATAAAGGTCCTTAGTTAAAATTTTGGAAAAAATATTTGTCGCAGAATATTATTCGACTGCTTTTTCCTAAGTTTGACCAAATTAAAAGCCTCCTAGCAAAAATGAGAACAAAAATCTCGGCTCGTCGCAAGCTCTCAGCCATTGCACCGAAGCGTTGCTTGGTTGCATCAAGTAGTCACAGCAGTGATATGCATATGCAACCAATCGTTAAAGCTAAGCAGCTTGATCTCTCTGCTTTACAAAACTGTAATGATTTTATGTTGAAGTTTGGATCAGTTCTCTCTATACTGGGGAACTTATTCAACGGTGACATCTCTGCTCTTCCCTCTCAGGAATGTCAGCGTCTGGATTCTCTCGTCCATTTGGTTGCCACTGAAACATCAGACCGACAGAAACGAAATTATAATTTTCTTTTAAAAAAATGTTTCACGGGACAGACGACCCATTGACGTTGCCGTAAACTTCCTGTACTCGTGCGGTTTCAACTACAAAAATAGCGGAAGCCAAACGCCTCTCCTCACGTAGCAAAAAAATCCACCTATATTAGTCACCCTTTTTTCACCAATCGAGGTGGACTCCATTTTTGCACAACGAGGTCGCATTTCTCGTTATCTAGAAGATGCAAAATGTTTCCTTTGTCGGGATCTTACACCGATGGAGCGAAGGAATGTGTCTCACCCTCTTACATAGGTCTTCGGCCTCTCAATCCATTATCCATAAGTCTGGTCATGGCTATGCAAACCATAACGAGACGATACAGCAATCTCCTATAGTGCCCGGTTCAAAAACCTTAACTTCAACTCCTGCTCTCCTTTCAACGAATCCACTAACGCCTTCTTCCTCGCGAATAGAAATTTCCAACGCAGTAGCTATCAGCCATGTCGTAAGCCCACCTTTAATGTCAGTAACTCCGTCTAAAGTGCCAAGACCGACTGCTTCTCCGTTTCAACGTAGTTTTCCTTGTATTCCTACTGTTGACTTAGTCAACAATACTGGAGTCAAGTCCACCTCGTTCCCATTCCACGATATCCACTCCGGTCTCAGCTGTCCAATCTAATAAACTTATCAAAAAAACCTGGGCAAGTCAAAGGATGCTCCAAACTTAAGTTCCAAAAAGACAAATGTTATTAAAGTTGGGAAACCTCCTAACCCTCCAGCAGCTACCATACATACCCAAAATTTCCTTAGCAATTATCCCAACCAATCAATTTCTCAGGCTGCCCCATTATTTAACCCTACCCCTTACGGTACCAGTTTTCCAAAAACAATTTTGTTCCGTTTTTCAAATCTTATTCTCCCCCCATATTATTCAGTATTCTCAAAATCCTATTTATAGGCCTCCTATTTTTCGCTAACGCAGAAAAATAGCCTTCCTCTCAATGGATACCACCCAAATATGTTTCTCTACAATAATCCTAATTTAGTTAGCAGTAACAGCTTAGCTAATTGTAGACAGCAGCCATTTTACTTTCCGCCAGCACCTACCTCTCTACAGTTTACTTCCCCACCACCAAGTCTTCCTTTTTTATAAGTAACGATAACCCTAGTTTGGATACTCGAACTACGCTAGATGTCATATTACTTAATGCTAGATCTGTTTTTAAATAAGATGACGCAACTGAGAGCCATTGCTTTCGAGCTAATGCCCGATGTTTTTTGCGTAACTGAATCTTGGACCCATCCCTTAATTTCCGACTCTTTGCTTGTCATAGACCAGTACGATCTCTACCGTCAAGACCGCATTAGTAAGCGTGGTGGTGGTTGTCTTCTCTATATTAAAGCTTCATTTAAGAACTTCCCGTTTGATCTAGATGTTACGTCATTCTCTGGTAATTACTGCTTCGCATCCATTATCCTGTCGTCCAGGCAAAAGGCGATTCTCGGATGTATTTACAACCCGCCTAATTCATCATCCAATGATGATGCAAAACTTTGTGAAATTTTTTTAAATTGATTTCGAAGTCCAATTTTAACATTAAAAATAATCGCTGGGGACTTTAATTTTCCTGAAATTGACTGGATTTCAAACGTTTGTCCACCCAGATTTCAGCCTTTCCTCGATACGATTAATTTTTTTCTAATTGGTCCCAGCTTGTCCGTTCTTCAACGAGAAAAAGCATATTTTTAGACCTGATTTTCACAAACGACATTGCTCCCCTCTTCGTTGATTTTAAGCAGGGCCTCTTCCAAAGTGACCATACACTAATTCACTGTTGCCTTCCGATTGTTTCATCGAAAAAAAGGTTAGTGCCGTTCGTACCTATCATGCTTTTGACCTCGCAGATATGAGCTTAATTAGTAACTTTTTGACTCATTGGACTGGCAGAATCTCTCCTCCATGAACGACGCAGCAAGTCTTTGTGACTTCGTGTCAGTCGTTTCAAATAACATCCTGAAGCTTGTGCCAACCAAAAATAGTCAAGCCCTACGTCTCGGAATCAACCGTTCCTCACTTTCTTTTTGCCACGACTAAAGAAATTGAAGAAGCAGTTGAAAGATCAATATACTAGTTCGTTATCTGTACATCTAAGGATCGCATGAGATTTTTTTGAATTAGCCTCTAAGATTCGTCTTGCACATGACAGACAGAGGGAATCTTGCGCACTCAGTGAGCCAAACTCTGCAAAAATCTGTTGCTCAACTGTTCCGCCGTCGATCCTCTTCTAAACGAGGTTATGAAATTCCTCCATTACTAAATGAAGACAAGAACTTCGTTCTGGAAGACTCTGACAAGGCAGAACTGTTTAGTGCGTTCTTTGCAAATCATCTTACGATGGAATCTGAACCGGTTCCGACGTTTCAGGCATGCTCATTGAATGTTATCAGCACTATTGATTTCTCCTTAGAACTAATTCGTAAAGCAAATAATTCGTCTGAAAAAAACTCGCACTCTTCGGGGAACTGACGGTATTCCAAACTCAGTTATTAAGAGAGTGCCGAGCTTTCCCCGATTGCTTAGCCATGTATTCTCAGTTTATCTTTTTAAACGGATTCTTTCCTGACTCATGGAAGACATCTATTATTCTTCCTGTCTTCAAGTCGGGATCTCGTTCGGACGTAAATAATTATCGAGGCGTTCACAAAACCCCGGCTCTCGCAAAAACTTCTTGAAAAAAATTATTTTTTTAATCAAATTCTCGACTTTTTGCCAAGAAAATAAGCTTTTAAGCGACTCACAATATGGTTTTTCTACCTGGGAGATCATGCGAAGTGTGTCACTTAGCTTTTTCTTAACCTCGTCACTTCCCTTCGTAACGAGCAACAGTCAGTGGTTGTGATCTACTTTGACCTGAGCAAAGCCTTTGACAAGGTACCGCACAGACGTCTTCTAGTGAAACTGGAAGCCCTCGGCATCCGGCCTCCTCTCCTTGACTTCATTGGTTCCTACTTGTCTAACCGCAGCCAGAAGGTCCTAGTAGGTAATAGCTATTCGACGCCTCAACCGATCACGAGTGGCGTTTTTTTCAAGGCACCGTTCTAGGTCCCCTTCTCTTCATTCTGTACATTAACGAAATTTCAACTTTACTCACAAATTCACAAAATTTCGTTTTACGCTGACGATCTCAAGTGCATTTATTCATTTTTCTAAAGACACTGCTAATAGTTGCGTTGACAAAAATCAACACTGATCTACTAATGCTCTCACGTTGGAGCTGTACTTGGCAGATGGAATTTTTCTCCATCCAAGAGCAGTTTCATGTGTTTTGGCCCCGCCAAGCTTCCTGGACCCTAGTATTTCAAAAATAGTACACTTTTTAGAACGATCAACCATAAAAGACTTAGGTCTAAGTTACACGAATAAGCTAGCATTATCGCCTCATGCAGATCGAATTTCTGCAAAGGCTGCACAGATATGTGGTTTTTATATCACATAATTTCTTCCTTCCGGAAATAAAGTTAAACCTATACCGCATGTTTGTTCTTCCTATCCTCGAATACTGCTGTCCCCTATTTGGGCTGATGAACGCCTCTGACCGCAGTAAGATTGAAAAAAAGTTCAGAGGGTTTTTACTCGAAAACTATTTTTCTCTTCCTGGATCCAGTTTCTCTTATACGGATAGATGCCAGTTAGCAAACATTAAATTTCTGTGGGTTAGAAGACTCGAAGCTGGTCTCTGCTTCCTGTTTCGCGTTAATTCTAGCCCAAATATCCCACGAATTAACGCTCTCACTCCGGTAAATCGACCCTATGCCACTCGTAATTCCTCCATGATCATTTCACCACCCCTTAGCTCCACAACCAACCGGTCTCAGTTTTTTTGCCTCCAAATATGCTTTCATATGGAATAATCTACCACTGCAAATTAGGTTGTCGTCTACATTAGCTATTTTCAAAACCAAATTACGCAAACATTTAACTTCGAAAGATATAAAGTCCTTATTGTCTGTTTCTTTCCCAAACTCGAATTTTTTGGATTTTTAAAAGGGTCCTCCTGGTATTTGAGGCAGCTCCCTTGATATTATATGGGTCTCTAATTATATTTTCCATCATCCTCTGCAGAGTCAATCTTTGCATTCACTTTTTCTTCCCCTCCTTTTTAAACTAGCATTGCCAACTCTTGACAACCTTGATACTTTCCTTCGAATTTGCAACCCTGACGATAGTCTCCAGGATCTGTTGATGATCGAGGTGGGTTCTGATGGTTTCGCCTCTTTGGTGATGGACTATACAGTCAGCAAGGTCGCATCTCGATGATGATCTCGTGACCTCTACTGTCCCCTCTTCGTTTCGACCATGTTGTCTACGATGAGTTCGTCCTCTCTCACCTCCACTGGTGTTTTATAAACAGTAGCTCTGACTGCTATATTACCTCTCACCCGACAAGGAGCGTCCCGAACCCTCATACGCAGTCAGCAACATCACAATACTATCCCATTGCATTTAGCTATTAATTTTTTAGTGAAGCAGTTTTTTTCTCCTATTTTTTTTTAAATTGGCGGCTCGCCGAACTCCGCCTCCGATTAAACCCTAGGAGTTTTTTTCACTGCTTCTTTTCGAGTTCACCGTATATGCCAACGATTGTTGACTTTTGTTTTATAAATGGCAAATCTTTTTGAATCGGATATGTTTACCATACTACTCATTTCTGCTGTTCATATGGATGCTCACATAGTGCAGCAATTATCCACTTTGTATTTATTTAAACCATGATACTAAGTTTGTAATGATGGGGCCCTCTGGGCCTTAAATATACAATTTATTTATTTATTTATTTGAGGCAGTAAACTTGATATTTTAATGGTTTCTAAAAATGTTTTCATCATCCTGCGCAGAGTTAATCTTCGCATTAACTTTTTCGTCCCCTCCTTTTTAAATAGCATCACCAACTCTTGACAACCTTGACACTTTCCTCCGAATTTTGCAACCCTGACGATGGTCTCCAGGTTCAGTTGATAATCAAGGCGAGTTCTGATGGTTTCGGCTCTTTGTTGGTAAACTATTCATTCAGCAAAGTCGCATCACGATGATGATCTCATGTCCTCTACTTTCCCCTCTTCGTTTCGACCCTGTTGTCCACGATGAGTTCCTCCTCTCACACCTCCACTGGGGGTTATAAACATTAGCTCTGCTATATAATCTCTGACCCGACAAGGAGGGTTCCGAACCCTCATACGCTGTCAGCAACATCAAAATACTATCCCATTGCATCTAGCTATTATTTTTTGTGAAGCAGTTTTTTTCTTCTAGTTCTTTTTTAAATTGGCCGCATGCCAACCTCCGCCTGCGATTTAACCGTAGGAGTTTTTACTGCTTCTTTTCTTGTTCACTGTATACGCCAAAGCTTGATGACTTTAGTTTCAAAAATGGCAAATCTTTCTTAATTGGATATGCCTTCTATACTTCTTATTTCTGTTTTTCATATGGCTGATCACATAGTGCAGCAATTATCCACTTTGTATTTATTTCCACCGGTCTACTAAGTTTGTAATGATGGGGCTGTCTGGGCCTTAAATATACAATCTATTAATTTATTTTTCAATTTTTTTATATCTTCCGAAGTTAAATGCTCGCGTTATTTGGTTTTGAAAATCACAAATGTAGATGTAAACCTTATTTTGAATGGAAGATTATTCCAAATAAAGGCATATTTTGAGGCAAAAACTGAGAACTATTATTTTTGGAGCCAAGAGGTGGTGAAAGGATCATAAATCATTTACGAGTGGCATAACGTCTATCTAGCGGAGTGAGAGCGTTTATAATTGGGAGATTTGGACTAGAGCTATTGCTAAAAAGGAAGCAGAGCCTGGTTTTGAGTCTTCTCACCCACAGAAATTTAATGTTTGCTAACTTGCATCTATCCGTATAAGAGATACTGGATGAGGCACGAGAAAATAGTCTTCGTGTAAAAACCCTCTGGCTGCGGTGCTGCAAGCAAACATGCTTCTCTTGTCAGACACTATTGACATCTCTTTCACATCCGAAATTATTCCACCACCCTGTCGGTTTTCTCTGTCCCTCTGATATATTTGGTATCCAGGCGATTTTATTTCGCTATTTCCAATACTGCCCGACAGCCAAGTGTCAGTTACTGACATGACATCTGGAGATACTTCAGCCAGGCAAATTATGGACTCATCAAGTTTTGATAAATTACTTTGGGTATTTGTATACCTGCACTTCAATTTTGCCACAACTAAAATTCCTGTTGCTTTCGTCAATGTTATGGGCCTTACTGCGTCTCCTCGGACGTTGATCTTATATGCCTTTTCCGTTTCTTGAAGAGTTTTGGTATCTCTGGTTTCCACAGTGAGAATGCTGGGCGTTACGGACTTAGTTCTGTCATCTCTTTGGGCAATTGGTTACCTGATTGGTGTAATATAGGTAGCTGCCGTTGTCCTTAATACAATCGGTTGGTTCAATGGAAAATTCGTATACTTTTGAACTACCTTCTCGTTGAAATTTCCAGATTGTGTTCGCCAGCCTTCAGTTTTGATTGTAGTTCAAATACAAGTTCCCGACGTACCAGCTTTTCCACAGGGGATTAGTCCGGTTGAAAAACCTCTTTATGCGTGTGATGCAGGCTGCGTTTTTGTGACAGGATCACCTTGATTTGGTCTTTGCTCTTAAGCATAATTTAGGGAGGTCACAATCGCGGAGTTCCTAGGCTGTCTTTACCCTTTTTGCCGATCCAGACTGCTCTAAGAACTCTTACTTCCACGTTTGTGGAGAGCAATTAGTTAAGGAGGCCATTAAACGAAGCAGGTCTTCGGCGACACGGTCTTCAGATTGAACTGCAGTTGATTCGTGCAAACTCTAAGAACTAAAAACTCTTGCCAATCCCGGTACTCGGGATTTTCGCTTCCTCCAAAGTTGTCCTAAGGAACACGAGCACGCCTTACAGAGCTCTCAATGGGATTTCGTCTACCTATGATCATACTGTCACCTGAAGGCTTCAATGAATTCATAAGAGTTGAGTTTGACTTCGTACCCCTGTTATGGTGTTTCCTCATTGTAGATTGCCACGCGATTATTTCTTGGGATTCAACTATGGGCTCGTTAGATAACCCAAATTAGCAGGATGTGATTTGTGGTTCTCTGTGATCGTCTTCCGCAGGATTCACAAACTGTGTTCCTGTTATCCGGCCGTTATGGGTATTCTCATCCGAAAATTTACATTTTGTACAAGCTGTAGTTTTTCTTACTTTGGTGCTTTGTTAACTAACTTTATAACTGAGTATTGCTTACCGTTTTTCGTCTAGTATTGTTCTCTTGCCGAAGTATCTCCGGATGTGATAGCAGTAACCGAAACCTGGCTGTCGGGTAGTATTCGAGATAGCGAAATAACATTGTCTGGGTACCAAATATATCGGAGTGACAGAGAAAACCGACAGGGTGGTGGAATAATTGTGTATGTGAAAGACGTGCTAATAGTGTCTGACAAGACGAGCAAGTTTGCGTGCCGCACGGAAGCAATATGGTTGAACATCAAGGATCTGGGCTCTCCATGTCTAGATGTCCTCATTGTCTATTGGCCACCTAGGATAGACCGAGTCGCGGACACCCACTTGTTGGAAAATTTCTCCTGTAGACCTAATGTAATGATTATGGGTGACTTCAACGCAGCAGGAATTAACTGGAGCACTGTTCAATCATCATGCCCGAAATCGACTTTTGATTATGTTTTTCTGCAAAAGACCTTGAAGGCACTCCTTATACAACATGTTTCTTTCCCCACCGGAACATGTGAAGGACAAAGGGCTAACTGTCTTGACCTGCTTTTCACGAAAACATCAGGCAGCATTGACGAGATTATTTCAATGCCTCCGCTCGGTCGTAGTGATCATGTTGTGCTTATGTGGGACTAATCCTTATTCTCCGTTGCGCCTGTTTTAGAGGAAAAATGGCGTAACGTTTGGCGAGGAAACTTTTATCAGATGCGAGCAGATTTAACACACATCAACTGGACCTCAATGTTTTCGAGCCGTTTTCGAGCCGTTCAAAAATTGAAAATGTTCAAAGAAATTTCACAAAAAAACTCCTATATCCGACTCTTTTAACTACTTCCTACTCAACAAGATGCCAGCTAACGAAGCTAAAAATTTCTTTGGGTCAGGAGACTTGAAGCAGGCTTTTTGTCTCCTTTTCGTCTTAATAATAGTTCAACTCTCCCAAAGCTTTCTGTCATTACCCCCGTTAGTCTTCCTTATAACCTAAGAAATTCTGAACTAATTATACCTCCCCCTGCATCCTCCACGTGTAAACGCTCTCTCTTCTTTGCTTCTAGGTATAGTTTTCTTTGGAATAACTTGCCAATTGAAATAAGGTCGTTAACTAGTCTATCTGCATTCAAGCGAAGACTGCACATTTATCTTAACACTGATTCTATTAACCTTTTATTTTCCTCATCTTTTTCCCAGTAGCTTTCCCCATGACTCGGAGAAAGGACCATCGGGAATTTGAGTAACCCTCTTGAAACTATATTTACGCTACCTGGAGACGCCCATGAACTATAATGTCTCCTTATATCACCCGTCCTCCAAACGATGACGTCATTCGGACGTACAAAATTCGGTGGTCCACAGTCTTAAATGCTGCGGTTTCTTTGGATACTAACCATCATCAGAATTCAATTCTGGATCCTATGATGCTGAGGACTTAAGTTCATTGACGCATTTTTCGTGAGATTCTGTTTCATACGCCTAAGTGATCAAGAACGAATCACCTCGACGTTTCATTATCTCATTCTGAAATGCTACTGCAGTATTACCCTATTCTACCACCTGACTATTTTTTTCCTAAGCGGTTTTTTTCTCCTATCTTCTATTCGAAAATGAAGGCCTATTGAACTCTGCCTCCATTTTCATGGTAGGAAGTTTTTTCACTGCCTATTTTTTTCTAGTTCACCATTAATTTTAAAACATTGCTAACTGTTGACATAGCAGGACAATTTATGAATTTGTACATTTTATCTGCACACATTGTCATAACTTTATTTCGTTACTAATGTTTGCTTAGACAGTACCTTCCCGGTGCTAACCAAATATATTTTCTAAATTCTAAATTCTAAATAAACGAAGATTGGGAGTCCTTTCGAAATGTTCTTCTGCAACTTATTGAAAACCACTGCCCGCTAACGAGTGTCCATCACAGCAAGCGTCCTGGGTGGCTAGACAGCAATTTCAAAAGGGAAATAAACAGGAAGCACAAGTTGTGGAGAAAATATTGCGAGTCTAATCAAGTCGCCTATTTTAATAAGTATAAAGCACAGAGAAACAAAATGAGAAGCCTTATTCTTAAAACGCGAAGAGAATTTGAGAAGACTTTGCTGCAAAAGGCAACGCAGAATCCAAAGTTAGTCTACAGTTACCTCCGTAGATGTACAAGGAATAAACATCAAATACCGCTGATTAAGACTGCCGTGGGCGTCGACATTTCTGAAAACAGGGAAAAAGCCGAGTACTTTTACACAGTTCTACCGATCAGTCTTCACAAACGAGGCAAAGGTTCCTTCGTCCCTCAGTGGATAACCCGCCGACTGCAAGCATTAGCCACATACTATTCTCAGAATTTCTGATCCAAAAGGAATTAAAAAGAACTAAAAGAGTCGAAATCCCCAGGACCAGACGAGCTTCCACCCAAGCTTCTGAAAGAACTCGCCAATGAACTTTCCGCACCTCTGTCAGTGCTCTTTCAAAAAGTCCTTTGACTCCGGAACACTTCCTTTCGATTGGAAGCTGGCACATATAACTCCCTTGTACAAAAGCGGTAGCCGGGCGTCAGTGACAAACTACAGGCCCATAAGCTTAACATGCATCCTTGGTAAGATTATGGAAAAGGATCATCAAAGAGCGAATTGGTGAAATTCCTAGAGACTTATAATTTGTTATCAAGCTGTCAACACGGGTTCAGAAAAGGAAGATCATGCACAACGAATTTGCTGTATTCGATCCAGAGGTGGACCCAAGCACTTGAAGATAGACACGCGGTTCACATTGCCTTCATTGACTTTCAAAAGGCCTTCGATACTGTGCCGCACGAGAGACTGCTTTACAAGCTGAAAGAATTGGAATCAGAGGTAACCTCCTCAAGTGGATCGAAAACTTCCTCGTGGGTCGGCGCCAGGTTGTGTGCATCGGCAAGAGAGGTCAAGTTCTGCTGCGGTCGAGAGTGGGGTTCTCAGGGTTCAGTACTAGGGCCAATACGGTTTTTAATATACGTGAACGATTGTGTCAGGAATCTCGACTGTGAAGCAGCAATGTTTGCCGACGACATTAAAATCTGGAATGTAATCCAAAGCCCTGCTGACGAAGATAAACTGCAGATCAACCTAACTCGGTTGGAGGAGTGGTCGAATTATTGGCTTTTGCGGTTCAACGTCGATAAGTGTACAATACTTCGCTTAGGCAACCCGTCTGAATCTGCCGAAAGTAGAAGATACTTTCTCAACGGTGAAGCCTTAAAAGACGTGGAAACCCAAAAGGACCTTGGTGTGCTGACGACCATCACCTTAAAACCATCGTCTCACTGCTCGAAAGTGGCGAAGAGGGCAATTTCGGTGTTGCATGCCATCAGACGAGCCTTTTTTTGGATTTCGATGAAGATCTTTTCGCTAAGACCTTTGGAACATTCATTAGGCCGCATTTGGAATATGCTTTGCACGCCTGGAAACCCTGGACAGTTCAAGATCGGGGACTGACGGTATTCCAAACTCAGTTATTAAGAGAGTGCAAAGCTTTTCCCGATCGCTTAGCCATGTATTCTCAGTTATCTTTTAAACGGATTCTTTCCTGACTAATGGAAGACATCTATTATTCTTATTGTCTTCAAGTCGGGATCTCGTTCGGACGTAAATAATTATCGAGGCGTTCACAAAACCCCGGCTCTACCAAAACTTCTTGAAAAAATTATTTTTAATCAAATTCTTGACTTTTGCTTAGAAAATAAGCTTTAAAGCGACTCGCAATATGGTTTTCTACCTGGGAGATCACGCGAAGTGTGTCACTTAGCTTTTCTTAACCTCGTCACTTCTCTTCGTAACGAGCAGCAGTCAGTGGTTGTGATCTACTTTGACCTGAGCAAAGCCTTTGACAAGGTACCGCACAGACGTCTTCTAGTGAAACTGGAAGCCCTCGGCATCCGGCCTCCTCTCCTTGACTTCATTGGTTCCTACTTGTCTAACCGCAGCCAGAAGATCCTAGTAGGTAATAGCTATTCGACGCCTCAACCGATCACGAGTGGCGTTTTTCAAGGCACCGTTCTAGGTCCCCTTCTCTTCATTCTGTACATTAACGAAATTTCAACTTTACTCACAAATTCACAAAATTTCGTTTACACTGACGAGCTCAAGTGCATTTATTCATTTTCTTAAGACACTGACAATAGTTGCGTGGAAAATATCAACACTGATCTCCTTATGCTCTCATTTTGGAGCTGTACTTGGCAGATGGAGTTTTCTTAATCCAAGAGTAGTTTTATGTGTTTTGGCCCCGCTCAGCTTCCTGGACCCCTAGTATTTCAAAAAAGTACAATTTTTGTGCCCCCTCCTTTTTAACTAGCATCGCCAAGTCTTGACAACCTTGGTACTTTCCTCCGCTTTCGCAACCCCGACGATGGTCACCAGGTTCAGTTGAGGATCAAGGCGGATTCTGATGGTTTTGCCTCTTTGATTGGTGGACTTTGCAGTCGGCAAGGTCGCATCTCGATGATGATCTCATGACCTCTACTGTCTCCTCTTCGTTTTGACCCTGGTGTCCAGGATGAGTTCGTCCTCTCTCACCTCCACTGGTGGTTACAAACAGTAGCTCTGACTGCTATATTATCTCTCACACGACAAGGAGCGTTCTGAACCCTCATACCTTGTCAGCAACATCACAGCACTATCCCATTGCGTCTAGCTACTAATTTTTTAGTGAAGCAGTTTTTTTCTCCTATTTTTTTGTTTTAAAATTGGCGACTCACTGAACTCCGCCTCCGATTTAACCGTAGGAGTTTTTTACTGCTTCTTTTCTAGTTCACCGTTTATGTTAACGATTTTTGACTATTGTTTTAAAAATTGCAAATCCTTCTGAATCGGATATGCCTACCATATTGTTCATTTCTGCTGTTAAATGGCTGCGCACATGGTGCAGCAATTATCCGCATTTATCTTAAACCGCGATACTAAGTTTGAAATGACGGGGTTCTCTGGGCCTTAAATATATAATTTATTTATTATTTATTTATTCCTGACTAGGTCTGACATACATTGTATAAAAAGATGATTCCTAATATTGACGGTTTAAAATTTCTGCGAATAAACCCAGTAGTTTGGCGTGCTTTTTGAGACAATCAGGGCGCAGTGCTCGGATAATGCAAGACTACTAGAATATGATATGCCCAGATTCTTTATAACTCCAGGCACATTTAGGTCTTGACCGTCTATGCTAAGATAGGGCTGATGGTTGTCGCCAATAACCACAACGGAGCACTTGTGCCAAGAAAGCTAAAGGCATCATATGCGACACCACTGAGCGAAGGCCTGAAGATTCTTTTATGAAAGCTCAAGCACGATGTTGCGATCGACCGGTTAATATCGATAGGCAACTTTTAAATCGTCAGCGTACATAAAGGGCCTACCATACTGAAAAACTATTAGGACCATCGTTGACAAAAAGGCAAAATAGAAGCAGGCTGAGAACGCTTTCCTGAATAACTCCACTGCTCACATGCGTGGGGTTGGAGATAGCATCGGAAATTTTTAGCTGGCTGTGCGTATATCATTCAAATATCAGGATATCAAGTTCAGAAGCTTGGTACCTATGCCAAGTGAGGCCAGAGTTTCAGCGGGAGAAGTTCATGGTCAACACGATCAAAATGCCTTCGTGAAATCGAAGTAAACGGTGTAAATTACCAAACCCGCTGTCTCTAGATTGAACTACATGATCAAAGACAGAGAGCTGGCAGGTGTCACAATACCTTTTTCGAGGAACCCATGCTGAGTCGTATTAAGTAGGTTATTCTCTGTTAGGGGACGCATCAGCTTGTCTTTGATCAAGGTCTCTAAGCTCTTCGCGATTACTGGCAGTGTATTTATTCACCTAAATTCGTCAAATGACCTAGGTCAGCCGTGTTTGGGTATAGGCAGAATTTACAATTCCTTCCATAAAAAAGGGAAAGTTTCACTTTCAAGAGCAAGATTAAAAATCTTATACAGAAGGGATGGAAATATATCGTTTGCATTTGCCTTAAGAATGCTGATCGGGACGCCATCTGGTCCAGGAGTGTAAGATTGATGAAAACGCCGAATGTCTATTGTCACGCCCCAGAGGGTAAAAGTTATGGTTTCGAGGACGTTACCGGTCTAAACCCGGATGACAGGTAATGGATCGACAGAATTTTCACTAAAATTTTTAGACAAGAAAGCATTGAAGCTATCAGCAGTCAACTAAGTGTCAGCTATAGGGTTTCCCAAGGCCTCTGGATGTATGCGGTGCTGTGTTTTTTTCTCTGCAATTTTTACTGTGTGCGAAAAGAGTTAAGAAAAATTTAACAAAGGGTTTTCGGTAAATTTGACATAATCAACTAGTTTTTTTTCGTCAGACAGCATCTTAGCCTCTTTGAAGATTTTTTGGATCGAGGGCAAAACGGAAGTGTCGTTTTGTAGATAGAAACAACGGGAGAGTCTACGCAGTCTACGGCGGAATAATAATTGGAGGTGGACTTCATCCTTGACACTAATTAACGAGAAATAAGTGGACCTAGAACTTGGTACAATGTATCAGTACAAACATTAATATCCCAATATACAAAGAAATTAGTCCTATCGTGGGAACTGAGACGTGTTAGTACTTCCCCCATATTTTCTGATCGGAAATCATGGAAAAACTATATTTTTGGAAAACGTTTCATCAGCCTTGAGTTCTAGTTTTTTTTGTCAATTCAATTCAATTTATTGAGGGAAATAGGCATGGGCCGTTGAGTACCCTATTTGTAACGTAAAATTAAGTGCGGTATACAGAGAAACCGTGTGGGTTGCAAAGGTACAAAAAAGGCGGTCATAAAATTTGACAAGTGGTGCACGACTCTCGAGGGGTTAAGATAAATGCCTCATCGCTCAGGCTCGTTGCGGAACATAAAACTGTCAAGGTTCCTTTTAAAAGCTTTCCAGCGATGGTGACATCACAACGTCTTCAGGAGAGCATTCCATGGTTTAACCACTCTGACAGAGAAGGAGAACTTGCGCACATCCAGTCTCGCCTGCTGGACGCAGTTTCAATGGGTGACCTCGGAGATGGGTCGTGGTGGCAAATTCAAACAAGTCCGAGAATTCCAGGCAACAATCCAATCCCTTCACAATGCGGAATGTCTGCAGGAGATCACCACGCATTTGCCTTTAACTCAAAGGGAACAGATTAAGATTCATTAGGCGGGTGGGATATGGCAAGGGAGCTTTGACTTCTAACCATTTTGGTGGCTTTCCTCTGGACTCTTTCGAGGCAGTTCTGATCTTGAACTGTCCAGGGTTTCCAGGCGTGCATAGCATATTCCAAATGTGGCCTAATGAATGTTCCAAAGGTCTTAGCAAAAGATCTTCATCAAGAAATCCAAAAGGCTCGTCTGATGGCATGCAACACCGAAATTGCCCTCTTCGCCACTTACGAGCAGTGAGACGATGGTTTTAAGGTGGTGGTCATCAGCACACCAAAGGTCCTTTTGGGTTTCCACGTCTTTTAAGGCTTCACCGTTGAGAAAGTAACTTCTACTTTCGGCAGATCCAGACGGGTTGCCTAAGCGAACTATTGTACACTTATCGACGTTGAACCGCAAAAGCCAATGATTCGACCACTCCTCCAACCGAGTTAGGTTGATCTGCAGTTTATCTTCGTCAGCAGGGCTCTGGATTACATTCCAGATTTTAATGTCGTCGGCAAACATTGCTGCTTCACAGTCGAGATTCCTGACACAATCGTTCACGTATATTAAAAACAGTATTGGCCCTAGTACTGAACCCTGAGGAACCCACTCTCGACCGCAGCAGAACTTGACCTCTCTTGGCCGATGCACACAACCTGGCGCCGACCCACGAGGAAGTTTTCGATCCACTTGAGGAGGTTACCTCTGATTCCAATTCTTTCTAGCTTGTAAAAGCAGTCTCTCGTGCGGCACAGTATCGAAGGCCTTTTTGAAAGTCAATGAAGGCAATGTGAACCGCGTGTCTATCTTCAAGTGCTTGGGTCCACCTCTGGATCGAATACAGCAAATTCGTTGTGCATGATCTTCCTTTTCTGAACCCGTGTTGACAGCTTGATAACAAATTATAAGTCTCTAGGAATTTCACCGATTCGCTCTTGATGATCCTTTCCATAATCTTACCAAGGATGCATGTTAAGCTTATGGGCCTGTAGTTTGTCACTGACGCCCGGCTACCGCTTTTGTACAAAGGGAGTTATGTGCCAGCTTCAATCGAAAGGAAGTGTTCCGGAGTCAAAGGACTTTTAAAAAGAGCACTGACAAAGGTGCGGAAAAGTTCATTGGCGAGTTCTTTCAGAGCTTGGGTGGAAGCTCGTCTGGTCCTGGGGATTTCGACTCTTTTAGTTCTTTTTAATTCCTTTTGGATCAGAAATTCTGAGAATAGTATGTGGCTTATGCTTGCAGTCGGCGGGTTATCCACTGAGGGACGAAGGAACCTGGCCTCGTTTGTGAAGACTGAGCGGTAGAACTGTGAAAAGTACTCGGCTTTTTCCCTGTTTTCCGAAATTTCGACGCCCACGGCAGTCTTAATCAGCGGTATTTGATGTTTATTCCTTGTACATCTACGGAGGTAACTGTAGACTAACTTCGGATTCTGCGTTGCCTTTTTGCAGCAAAGTCTTCTCAAATTCTCTTCGCGTTGTAAGAATAAGGCTTCTCATTTTGTTTCTCTGTGCTTTATACTTATTAAAATAGGCGACTTGATTAGACTCGCGATATTTTCTCCACAACTTGTGCTTCCTGTTTATTTCCCTTTTTAAGTTGCTGTCCTAGCCACCCAGGACGCTTGCTGTGATGGACACTCGTTAGCGGGCAGTGGTTGTCAATAAGTTGCAGAAGAACATTTCGGAAAAGACTCCCAATCTTCGTTTTACGGTGCTCGTAAATATTGAGGTCCAGTTGATGTGTGTTATATCTGCTCGCATCTGATGAAAGTTTCCTCGCCAAACGTTACGCCGTTTTTCCTCTATAGCAGGCGCAACGGAGAATAAGGAGTAGTCCCATATAAGCACCACGTGATCCACTACGACCGAGCGGAGGCATTAAAAATAATCTCGTCAATGCTGCCTGATGTTTTCGTGAACCAGGTCAAGACGAGTTAGCCCTTTGTCCTTCACGTGTTCTGGTGGGGAAAGGGACATGCTGTGTAGTGCATTCAAGGTCTTTTGCAGAAAAACATAATCAAAAGTTGAATTCGGGCATGATGATTGAACAGTGCTCCAGTTAGAAAGAACTATGGCATGGTCAGAACTCCAAAGTGTTCTGAAGGTGACACTGACAATCACTGACAACCCCTACTGAAAATACGATCAAGTATTTATTTATTTATTTATTGCCAGTTTACAGGCAAGGTCAAAAGGGATATATACAGTAGGGGGTCCAGCTGACAGTGAAAAAAACTCCCGATCGTTCTTTAAGGTATTTTTCGGGAGAAAAAAACTGCAGCTTGTTGAACAGATTAAAGTTTAGGACAGGGAAGTGTTGACACAGGTGCACGGTGTAGTACTTCTCCTTTCGGTGTTGTGGATCTGGTCTTCTGTACTAGCAGCAGGTATGCCGGCGAGCGGCTGCTAGCTGTAGACTGAGGAATAACCCGATTACGGACTGCAGAGCCAGCAACATTGCCTTCAGCATGAAGTCCGGCATAGGATTCAGAGTCCGTGGACGCCATCAGAACGGAAAAAGAGCTTCCAGAGAGTCAGCACCCAAAATTCGCGGAAGGTGTCCTGAATGTAGAAAACTGGTGACAGCTCTCGTAAACAAAGGATAGTTTTGCTGAATTTTAATACTTCTGGGTAGTTTATTCCAGATTGCTTTAGCGTTTACCGAAAAAAACTGACGGTATTTAACGGTGCGTGCCAAAGGAAGAAATAAGAATACATCTCTATGATTGGTGCGCCGACGGTGATCGAGCTGCCTCAGGGATGTAAGGGGTTAAAAGGTAAAAACCGTTTAAAAGCGAACAGTAAAAATAGTCCCTTCTGTAATCTACGAAGCCACAACGGGTCGAGGCTTGTAAGCTCACAGCGTTGTTGGTAGGACAAGTTTTTGTGCTCTGAAGTAATAACTCTTTTTAGTAAAGAAGTGCTGGACTGATTCTATCTTCCTCCGTTCACTCGCGTGCAGAAGGCTAAATAGAAACGAGCAGTATTCCAGACTAGGTCTGACATACATTTTATAAAGGCTGGTCCTAATATTGAGGGTTTTAAAATTTCTGAGAATAAACCCGGTGGTTTGGCGTGCTTAAGAGACAATCAGGGCGCAGTGCTCTGACAGATTAAGACTACTAGAATATGATATGCCCAGATCCGTTATAAACCCGGGCACATTTAAGTCATGACCGTCTATGCTTAGATGGGGCTGATGGTTGTCACAACTAACCATAACGGAGCATTTGTGCCAAGAGAGCGAAAGGCGCCATGTGCGACACCACACTGAGCGAAGGCTTGAAGATCCTTTTTAAGAGCTCAAGCACAATGTGGCGATCGACCGGTTTATAACGATAGGCAACTTTTTAATCATCAGCGTACATAAACGGCCTACCATACTGAAAACAATCAGGAACATCGTTCACAAAAAGGCAAAATAGAAGCGGGCCGAGTACACTACCCTGAATAACGCCACTCCTCACGTGCGTGGGGTTGGAGATAACATCGAAATGTTTACCCGTTGTGCGCGATCATTCAAATAGGGAGGATATTAAGTTCAGAAGCTTGTTACCTAGGCCGAAGGAGGTAAGTTTCAGCAGGGAGGAGATCGTGGTCAACACGATCAAAAGCCTTCGTGAAGTCAGAAATAAACGGTGTAAATTGCAAAACCACTATCTCTAGATTGTAGCACATGATCAAAGTAAGAGAGCTGGCAGGTGTCACAAGATCGTTTTTCGAGAAACCCATGCTGAGCCGCATTAAGTAGGTTATTCTCTGTTAGGTGACGCATAAACTTGTCTTTAATCAAGGTCTCTAATATCTTCGAGGCTGTTGGCAGTGTATTTATTGGCCTAAAGTCGTCAAATGATGTAGTTCTGCCGTGTTTGGGTATAGGCAAAATGTGCGATTCCTTCCATAAAATAGGGAAGGTTTCACTTTCAAGAGCAAGATTGAATATCTTATACAGAAGTGACGGAAATATATCATTTGCATCCGCCTTTAGAACGCTGACCGGGACGCCATCTGGTCCAGGACTGTAAGATTGGCGAGAACGCCGAATGGCTACGGTTACGTCCCAGAGGGTAAAAGTTATGTTTTTCGAGGACGTTACCGGTCCAAACCTGGACGTTTTGGAAAGGGGCGACCGAATGTTCACTGAAAGTTCTAGACAAGAAAGCATTGAAGCTATCAGCCGTCAACTTAGCGTCAGCTATAGGGTTTCCGAAAGCATCTCGAGTATGTTTAATCCTCGGTCACACATGCCAATATCTATGGCCTCGAGTAATTCTTCAACCTTTGCAGGACTGGAAGGTGGAAACAAATGAACTTGAGGAAGATTGAAGGCACCTGCAATCAAGCAGTACTTCAGATTTAAGTCACCAGCGGCGTGAAATGCCTGAGAGAGACAAAAATCATAATCCTCGCTGGCGTTGCGGTGTTGATAAACACAGCCAAAGAGTAAAGAGTAGTTATCTTTTAGAACAACTGGGAACCAACAGCTCTCTTCTACCGCGGAAAATTGTCGATAAACAAACGGCACTTATTCTGTTTACCTTTTATTTTTCCCATCTTTTCTGAGCAGCTTTATCCATGACTCAAAGAAGGGACCTTCCTTAAAGTATTTTTTATCTCTACCTCGAGTCCCACATGAGACGCGATGTCTCCTTATGCCACCAGTCATTCAAAGGATGGAAGTCAATTGGACGTACGCATTCAATAATGCTGCCGTTTTGTTGAATACTTACCATCATCAGAATTCAATTCTGGATCCTAAGACGCTGAGGCCTCAAGTTCACTGACTCTTTTAGGCGAGATTTTGTTTCATCCGCCTTAATTATCAATAACGTGTCCTATCGAAGTTTCATTATCTCATTCTGAATTTTCACTGCAGTATTAGCCATCTCTACCACCTTACCTTATTTTGCTAAGCATTTTTTTCTCCTACCCTCTTTTCGAAAATGCAGGCCTATTGAAATCTGCCTCAATTTTTAAGGTAGAAGTTTTTTAACTGCCTATTTTCTAGTTCACAATTAATTTCAAAACATCACTAACTATTGCCCTAACTGGACAATTTCTGCCTACATTATTACATATTTGTACTTTTTATCTGCACTTATTGTCGTGATTTTATTTAAGTACTAATATTTGTTTCGACAGTGCCTTCCTAGTGATAACCAAATATAAATTCAAATAAAAAATTCTACATAAATTAATCGTAAGCTATCTCCAAAACCACAAATGTGCGGTAGCAGCGCGCCCTTTACATCTTATCGAGATAGAATAGAACAGGTTGTAGTATTCAGCGAAGTAATAGCATAAAAGTGTTCACCACAGATGCCAGCAAAGTATCACCAGGCTAGAATGCTATAAACCAACATTTAGCCTCCCCGGGAATTATTCGGGTAAATGCAGTGTCAAAAGAAATGTCGCTGTTTGAAAGCTTCACAGCGATGTCTAAAAACCTACCAGCAGTCTCTCTGATGATGAACACCTTGGATATAATAATAAGGGCTGTATAAAGTTTGTGATTCACAGGTTCTTTTTCTGACAGATCCTTCTGAATTTTAGTTCAGTGTGTTTCTGGGGCTATTGGTGAAAGCTCCAAAGAAAGGATAAAACAGTATCTGTTGCCATTCCAAAATTTATTTAATGATACTCAAGGACCCAATGTGGTAGTCAAAATGCAAAAGATCTTTCGATTGGGGCCTCTCGCTAGAAATTAAACGCAGGAGGTGTGACCAAGACCGTTGAAAGTCGTCTTGGGAAGCAAAAAGCAAGTATGTCTACTGCTCTCTCAACAGCCGGAATACCCTTCCATCGATCGGATAAAAATGAGGACACCAGTAACCGAACTGAACAGATTTTAACGCTTTTAAGAACTAAAAAAGGTTCTGTGAGATTCTTAAGCCACGTTGTGGCCTGAGCAAGAGGTCCAGCTAAGGCTCATAGTACGGTCGATCATACCTCACAAACGTGCCGACATCTATGGAAAGCTGGACAAACACATGAAAAATGGGTTTGTCAGGCGATGCGGTAAACATTGACTCCAGGAAAGCCTTTGACAGGGCCACACACAGACCTGATATTGAAGCTGCGTCAAATGGGTGTTACTGGCAACCTTCTCAAATGTTTGACCGACTTTATTACAGACAGGCGCCAAAGTGTTTTTATTGGTGACACCAAGTCGCACTGGTAAATAGTTCACATTAGGGTTTTACAGGGGAGCGTTCTGGGTCTCATTTTGTTTCTGCTATATATGAACGGCTGCCTTGATCGTTTGACATGCGATAAGGTAATGTTTCCTGATGATCTGAAGTTATAAACCTTGATGGAAAAGCCGGAGAATGCACTGAACTTACAAATAACTTTGATCACTTGCAAATGTGGTGTGACAAATAGCTGCTGAACCTTAATTTCAACAAATGCCCAGTCATTAGACTACGGTTTAAGTACAGAGAGGTGATAATGTTTGAATATCAGTAGTTCATCAGTGGTTACCAACTCTAGCAAGTAAACGAGGTGATGGACTTGGATATGTGGACCACAAACACTATCAAAACATCGTCGCTCTGTCAAAATAAAGCAAAGAAGGCTATGTGTAGCCTGGGAGCAATCAGACATCCTTAGTTAATTTTCACGAAGAGCTTTTTGTTTGCCTATTTGGAACATTTATCCGGCTGGTGTAGGAATATTGCGTTTAGGCGTGGCACCCCTGAACGAAGCCAGTCTTTGCTCTGTTGGAGAAAGTTCAACGGAAGGCGACAAAACTAGTCAGTAGATTAAAGTGCCTACCCTATGGGGGTCGATTAGGAGTGTAAGGGTGCTAGTTAAAGGTAGCACCACACAGATAGTATTTGGTCGCTCGTACAGGTGGTGAATACTCCTGTGGCCGCCTCTAACTGGTACCCAACTCCCACCTGTGACTCCGCGAAGTTGGGTTCTTCCCAGCGGCCACAACCAGGGCAATCGTCACGACCGACAGGCTAAACCAGGTAAGAGTCTCCGGTGTTGTGTGTGTGCCTCCACAACCGGTATGTCTGACTTCAGAACTTTCCACCTCCCCCTTCTCAAACAGTCCTACGGTGGGGGTGACAACAACCCCGTAGGCGGCCCAGGCTAACTCGGGTCGTTTTCCCACTAAAACAAAACCGTGACCCATAGTGGAGTTCGGCAGCCGCCTGGGATGTCTGAGCAACCCTTTTTAGGGACAGCACTGATTACCTCCTCACGGTCGTAAAACTCAGTTGATATAATTTTTCATCCTGCATAGCCTCTTCGCTGATTCTATTTTCAGTTAAAACTCGTTACCTAGCAGATATTTGCTTGCAGTGCCTTGCTTAAAACAGATATTTTAAAAATAACATGTTTTATTCCGCAAAACGTCACTAGTGAAAATTTTCCTTTCGTATTATCGATTTGAAAAATACTTATATTTTAAAATCAATATGAAACCCAGTCAGTGCTTAGACGCAAACATCCTCTTCGCGTAAAACTTCCACTAGAGCAACCCACCGTAAGCATGAAGAAATTAGATCTTGACGCCCTGGAAAACTTAAATACCTTTATGTCTGAATATGGTTCTCTCTATACGATCTTTGGTACCATATTTGAGGAAAAGTTGTCTTCACTCACTTCACAACAATGCGTGAAACTAGAGCCTTTTATAAACATGGTCAGTACTGAGTCAAATGACCGACATAAGATAAGATTCAATTTTCTCTTTAAAAAATCGCGACTGCATTCCTTGTCTTAAAGACAATCAGGGAAACAGGTTAACTGATAACTCTGATAAGACCAGCCTCTTATCCAATTTCTTAATGTCCGTGTATACCGAAGAACCACCTTTTGATGAGGACGAATACTACAGTTCTGCCACATCTACAAACAAAATAAGCACGGTTTCGTTCACAATGGACACAGTAGGAAACTCTGACACAGCTACAGCCCACTAAATCACCTGGCCCAGATGGTATATCCGCAAAGTTCTCAATGAACTCACAGACCAGCTGGCCTCTCCGCTCTCCAAGATATTTGAAAGTTCGATAGAGCCGGGGGCTCTGCCTACCGAGTGGAAGATAGCCCACATAATCCCCATCTATAAAGGAGGAGAGAGGACATCACCAAACAGTTTACAACCTGTCAGCCTCACAAGTATCTGTTGCAAAATGATGGAGAAGATAATCAAAACGGAACTGATGAGGCATCTTGAAGAGAATAACTTGCTTAGTTCATATCAACATGGATTTCGAAGTGGTCGATCCTGCCTCATAAACCTGCTCACATCCATGGAAAGTTGGACAAAATCATTAGAAATGGGTTTTTCAGTAGAGGCGGTCTACATTGACTTTAGCAAGCCTTTGACAGGGTTCCACACAAACCTCTGCTCTTTAAGCTCCGTCAACTAGGTGTGACTGGCAACCTACTCAAATTATTTGCCGACTTTCGCAAAGACAGGCGCCAGCGTGTTTGTATCGGAAACGCCAAGTCTCACTGGGAAACCGTTCACAGTGGAGTTCCGCAGGGCAGCGTTATGGGTCCCATTTTGTTTCTGATATACTTAAACGACTGCCTGGATTGTCTGACATGCGAGAAGGTAATGTTCGCTGACGATTTGAAGTTATGGAACTCGATTGAAAAACCGGAGGATGCGCGGAAATTACAACAAAACTTAGATCGCTTGCAAACATGGTGTGATGAGTGGCTGCTGAACCTTAATCTTAACAAATGCCAAATAATCCGACTGAGGTCTAGTTCCAGAAGGATGATCAGGTTTGAATACCAGTACTTCATCAGTGGTCACCAACTGCAGAAGGTACATATTCTAAAGGACTTGGGTATATGGATAACACCAACTCTCAAACCATCGTCGTACTGTGCTAATTTCGCAAAGAAAGCTATGTGTATTTTAGGCGCAATCAGGAGGTCCTTCGTTAATTTTGACGAAGAGCTTTTTGGGCGCGTGTTTGGAACATTTATCTGGCCAGTGTTGGAATATTGCGTTCAGGCGTGGCGCTCTTGGAAGAAACATGACAACGCTCTGCTGGAGAAAGTTCAACGGAGGGCAACGAAACTAGTCAGAGGATTGCAATGCTGCCAAGCAAGACTTACATTTTTTCTTCTCTCTTATAGGCAATACAGAGGGAATATGATCTTAGTCGTTAAACTGGTCAGAGGAATTAATTGTGCTCTTCAGATTTTTGAATTGGCAAACATGAAAAGTCTCCGAGGTCAACAATACAAACTGAGCATAATGCATCTTCAGTTCAGTTCAGTTCAGTGTATTTGAGAAAAATAGGCTTATGCCTTTGAAATCCCTATTTGATACAGAAAGTCGGAAGAATAATAAGCAATGTTAAAAACGTTACAGTCAAGTGAATGCAGGCGGATTTACGTGGTACACGGATATTGTTAAGGTAAAGGTGTCGCATAATCTTCCTGCTGCAGCAACATATGTATGTCAAGCCGATGTTTAAATATATCCACAGACTGGGACATTACAATCGCCTCAGGTAGGTTATTCCACGGTTTCAAGACACGGTTGGTAAAAAATACTTCCTCACATCCAATCTTACTTGGGGCACACTTAGTTTGAATGGATGACCTCGGAGATTATTCGTAGTAGCAAGTTGGAAAAAGTCATCACATAGGAGGGCACAATCCATGCCACGCTCGATATGGAAGGTTTGTATCAAGTCTCCGCGCAACTGCCTATAACTCAGAGGATAGAGCTGTAGGTTATTTAGGCGAATCTCATATGGCAGTTCACCTTGACCTCTTACTAATTTTGTGGCTCGTCGCTGTACCCTTTCGAGCATTTTTGTAGTCCTGTTGGGTCCACAGTCGCCAGGCTTGGATCGCATATTCAAGATGAGGCCTAACAAACGTACCAAAGACTTTTGAAAAGCAGTCTTCATCGAAAACTTTAAATGTCCGCTTGATAGAGTACAGCATTGAATTGGCGGATTTAGCCGCCTTGCAGCATTGCGTAGAAGGCTTCATGTTGTCTGTCATCCAAACGCCGAGATCCTTCTGTGTGTGTGTTTCTCGGAGTGGCATACCGTTCAAAAGGTAGGGTCGCATATAAGTGACCTGATTCCGACTTCCCAGACGTAGCAGGGCACATTTGTTTGAGTTGAAGGACGAGGGCCATTTGCGGGACCACTCGTCCAATCGATGGAGATTTTCTTGGAAATCGTCTCCATCGGCAACAATGTTGATAACTTTCCAAATTTTTATATCGTCCGCAAACAAAGCAAAGTCACAGTCCAATTCCTGTACACAATCATTAATAAACAAGAGAAATAGGATTGGTCCGAGAACTGAACCTTGCGGAACTCCACTCTCGATGACTGTGCGCTTTGATCGCGATCCGCCTACGCAGACCACTTGGGAACGACCGACGAGAAAATTCTTGATCCACGTAAGAGGTTTGCCTCCAATACCAAACATACTTAACTTATAAAGGAGACGCTGGTGTGGAACACTATCGAATGCTGTGGAAATCAATGTAGGCCACATGCACAGTGTATTTTGCATCGAGTGCTTTTGTCCAGCTTTGCATAGTATAAAGTAAGTTCGTAACACACGATCTTCCCCTACAAAAGCCGTATTGTGCAGTTGATAAGAGGTTATGGGTTTCTAAATAAATCATCAATTCCTTTTTGACAAGCTTCTCCATAACTTGCAACAGATTGAGGTCAGGCTGACAGGCCTGTAGTTTGTAGCAAATGCACGACTACCGCTTTTGTGAAGCGGTGTAATGTGGGCTGTTTTCCAAAAATTGAAGTGCGGGCCAACTTCTTTTCCTAACGGGTGACTGAGGAATGGAACAAACTGCCAGCCTCAGTTGTTCAGGCCGAAAGCGTTGAAATGTTTAAAAGAAGACTTGATGCATTTTAACTTGATGGACATATATTTAGTCGAGAGCAATGATCGATATACTAAAACGACTATCGCCATGTAACATTTGCCTGTTTTGCTAGCGTCTATCTGTAAATAGGGTTTTCAAAGGCTCTGCCTATCTCCCTTATATCAGATGGCCATCAGATGGCCGAAAGAAACTAGAAGCCATTCAAAGATGCTTTACCAGATCCTTATCTAAATGTGATGCCTTTCAAGGCTCATACATGGAACTATACGATAGATACGGTCTTCAACCCGTCTGGACCAGAAGACTCAAAAATGGTCTCACTTTTTCTATTCAAAAATCACACACGACCAATATATTCTTAGAATGAATTTACTAACAAATCAAAAATGGTCCCTCGAGACACTAGAAATTCAGAAAATATTATAAAAATTCCGAAATTCAAAAAGGCCCAACGATCCAA
>WEDG01009453.1:0-54585 GCA_017591395.1 Schistocephalus solidus | reverse complement strand
ACGGAGTTCAAAGGCGTTTGCCTATCTTTCCTTTAATAAACTGAACTGAAAAATTTAATTAATGAAATTTAACGTCAAAACCTGAAATGTCTGAATGATCGCGAGATTGGTGTCTTCCAAGGATAGAACAAGTATTTGGTCAGTATGGAGACGTATTATCGACGTTCTTCACGTAAATATCAAAAGTTTGAAGAAGATAGCTGCATATTGCCCGATTTTCTACAGTTGCCAGCATTGCAGTAGGTTTTTCAGTGTTTAAAGGGCCTCCGACAGCTCTAACATTTTGTTTTGGTCAAAATATGCTCCAATGTTCTTCAGAAGTATAACTCAGCTAAAGTTTCTATACAGGTTTGACCTGTGTCCGGGCAGATGTGTTTTTTCTCATTATCAATACGCATTACACCTTGGAGTGCTTGTTTTAATTAATCACTTGCCTTTAAACCCAGCAAAGCGTCAGTTTTGTCTCTTCCCCATTAGCACTTTCGTCCGCATTTTGAGTTTCTGTGACATGGAAGTTAGTCGTACTCCATCAAAGAGGATCTGTTAGATGAAGAGATCTGCTTTTTGAACTGGAAGACAGTTTAGATGCGCTCCCACTTACGCCGCTGAGCCGGAAGAATGACGCGGACTCGGAAGCGTCACTACCCGTATTACATGATTTTCTTAACCTAACGATCTGACAGAGCTTTACCCAGCAGCCGTCGTGACTCTCGCATTAAACCAGAAACAATGCTTTCGCGAGTCAGTGCGTTTGCAAGTGTGTCTGAAGAAATCGTTTTGGAGGATTTATTCGAATACATATGGCCAAATGTCGATGCTGAAGACTCACCCGCACATGCGCCGGACGAGGCGTACTACGTCGTACAGGAGCTCCTTTGCAGATTTTTCTAAAGGTTTGTATGTATTTTTTTTGTATTTCAACTCGACTGACTTCGTATAGAAGGGAAATGAAAACGTCAGTTTCGTTGCTTTTCCCTGAAATCCACGGGTGCTTTAAAAATGTATCAGTTTTCTTTAGAAGTTCAGATTAAAAGTTCATTTTGCTACCACTGAACATAATTCCGTCATTTTTATTCTGTCTAAATCCATAGCTTTCTATTCATTATTTTTTTCAGGAGTGCGCGGCTTACCTTAAAAGTGAACGACCGATTACAATGAAAGTTTTCCCGAGTGACTTTGCGTATCAACTTCGTGCTGTGAATTTAGTTTCCTAATCTACTACTGACTAGGCCTCGCTTCTCACTTATTAAGTGCCATAGCGAAGTAATTATTGCTTTACTTATCTTGTGATGTGTAAACAGTTGTCTTCATTTTTTCATTAAGTATAACCAATACTTTTTTACCTTGTAGATTAAGTCTTTTAAAAGACGGTATCCCGATCTTTCTAGGCGTGTCATGGATGCCTATGAGAGGACCTGGCTGCAGAATAATGGCCTCGTGCCTGCTGGTCGAGCTGAGCTTGGTCTAACTGCCCTGCGTAGTGAAGAGGTCATGACTCTTCTGCAGAACGATTTCCCTGATGTTCACGTTGCCGTCTCGGATTTATTCAGGCAAAGGCGATTCCAAAAAGCTCGCTGATTTTACAAAGCGCCAATATGAAGTAATTCTGCGCCAATTTATAGTAATATCCTTTATACCAAGGGGTTAATAATCTTCCTGTTTGATTGCCGCCCCTTAGTTTTAAGTGTTCCGTTTTTATTTTTTTCGTTTCCAGTTTCAAAAGTCAAATATTATTCAGGGTCAAGATAAGTAAATCCAAATTGGTAGTTGCTACGATGTTTCTGTTTACTTATCCGGAACTATTAAATGGGAACTTGATCAGGATTCACCAATAACAATCCACTGGTCCGCCATAACCCTGATTGCAGAACGGTAGTTGCATGTGATGGTTGGTTAGGGAGTGGGGCGGTTTCCTGTACTCCATAAATTCGATAGTGCAACATTTGAAATGTCGTAATACCGCTGTATTTTTGCTATATTTGTCTGACAGCACACCTTCAAATCAGAAGGGTACAGTCGGGGAAATATTAACGAAAAATTCTTAAATGCGTTTTCCATTAGGAAAGATTGCTTTGGAGTTGAGTTGTAGTATTTGTTGTCGTGCAACATAATTCCAGGTTATTTCACACATGCGAGGATGCCGACTTTTGAATGCATGGGTTCGGTCGCCCATAAAAAAGCACAACCCATAAACAAATGATTGCCTAATTTGCACTGATTCCTTTCCATCGACTTTTGCTACTCTTATAAATTCAAATGTTTTATAGAAAACGTAAAAAAACTATTCGTTCTTGTACTCATTTGGTAGTTAATCGCATCTTCAACTATTAAAGTCAATGAAAGGGAATATTCAGGTCTTTATTTTTTCACCATTTCCAAAGGATTTTCAGCCAGATCTGCCGTTGGATTTGCCTTAACAGTTCTCAGTCTAAAAGTTGTGAGAAAAATCGTACATTCTTCTATGCCATTAAGAAGATATCATTGTGCTAAAGAAATTTTGCAATGCATGTGGACTTTGTTTTATACTTCATGGAGGGAGGGGGCGTTAACAAACGAACAGTTAAGATACTATTTGAACGGAAACTGTACGATCTTACAAATCTATTCCACTAAGAACAGAGTGCATATTATTATCATTATCATCAGCACTATCCTCGCCACCATCATAATCGTCATCATCATCATCAATGACCTGATATTAGCTACAAACGTGACATTAGTTATCGGAATTATTACCAGCCGTATCTTCCAACTAAAAATTAATAGTATATACGAGTAATTGAGGGCCGAGATAATGATAAGGATCATTATTTGCGCATCGCAATTAATCCTTTGTCAATATTGAGTCTCCAGCTATTTATATTGAGTTTGAGCTGCTTGGGCCGAAACTGTAGCAACTGTACACCGATTTCCTCATTCCCCCTTTGCTTTGTCTTTGAAATGCCGATAATCGACAGTAAAAAAACTTTTGAGCTATTGTTTCTGCCCTGAGCGGCTAGTATTCCAATCGGTTGGGTCCATTGGACGCAAGCGTCGTCAGTTCTCCCTCTACTTTCAGATAAGCGTAGCTAGAGTGAGCTAATAGCCCTAAGGAGGAAGTTGCTTTGCAGTTGACGACTTTTTACTACCATTAATCGGCTTCTATCCGAGCAGTACATGGCAGACCCGAATTTCCGCCCCATATTTTCGATGCCGTGGCTGCATGCTGTGTGCGTTTCTCCAAAACACTTCCTTTCTTCTCGCTGTCCTCAGGCTGCTCGCATAGAACGAGGGAGGCGCGAGCAGAAGCGGCTCGAAAAGCGAGCCCTAGAGTCCGCCTCGGTTTCAACCGTCAAGCTTTTATCTGAACGCCATCGCGAGCGATGTTATTACTGGGACCCGCAGACTATGCAGATTCATGTGCCCAAGTTGCCCTATCGCCTGATACCCGAAGAAGTTGTCTTGCAGCAATACGCCAAGAAGGGGTGGCGTAAGTATCCTGTGGCCGTAATACCCGGCCAGTTTAATGAGATACTGTGGACTTCAGCTCCACAGAGCTGTCTTATTTGCCTCTGTCACGCGCCCTCTACGCCCCTGCCGTAAACCGCGTGTCCCACTCCTCTTCCGACCACGCTGCGCTACGGGAATCTGTGTGTCATCTTCAGCCGTTGGAACGGACAACAAAGATGCTACAGAGGCTGTGCAGTCATCGTTACCAGGTACTGGCACTCCGGCTAGCCTGAACTTGAGCAGAAATCTTCGACAGCCTCCGCTGCTCCACGAAATGAGTAAGCTCTATTTTTGAATTTTTGACTGGTTAGAAGTTATGCACGCTTCCAAGTCTTTTGGGGGCTTTAGCATGCTGTAGGTTGTTAAAGGGGCTGTAAGCATGTAGACAGTTCGACCGTCGGTTTTAACGAGATCCACTATGTGCCCCACAGCAAGGTGGTGCAGAGACGCTGATTCGCACGTGAATTATATTATAGCGGTAGTTAAATTGCTCTGCATCTAGCACATTATCTCCTCTTTCCCCACCTGTACCCAGTATCATTACCTAGTTAGGAAGACCGGAGGAAGGAGAAGGCGCAGGCGACTGGCGTGGCTGGAGCTGCCCCTAGGCATGCCGTCACACCTGGCTCGGATCCCACAAGGTGGGCGTGATATAGAGGCCGCATTAAGAATCATTGTCGCTGCAGCTCGGTCAGTCTGCCAGTCGGTCGCCCCACACAAGCATACACTGGGCTGACTGCGCGGTCCGAGTTATCCTGTCAGTAGCAACCTTCCAAGCTACGACTTAGCGCACCATGATAATCTCAGCAGCGTCGGGGTATCGTGAGGAAAATGTGCGAGCCGTCAACCTCTATTCTCATTCTCGGGCCCCGGCCGCTGTCCGAGCCGGTCTGGGGAAGTGGGGTCCAGCTGCTGAAATAGCTAATGACCTTGTCTACGCGCGCCACATGCGTGAACTGGCCGTCAAACACAAGCACCGAGCTGTCACAAAGGGGGAGGTGGTATGGATCCCATGTAGTGAACCATTACGGCCTGACCCAGCTCATCACTCGGCCGCTCCACACAAAACACACTGTACGCATGTTGACATCCATTGTTTTTCGGTAACCCATTATCTGCATAGGCAACTAGTCGCTGTATGTCACTGTCTTTGAGGGGTGCCATTTGGCCCCCAAGACCTAACAGGACGATTATTTTCATGATTACTTTTATATACCGCGGCCAACACGAAAACGGGCCCATGGCTCGAATGGTAGTGCGTTCGGCTCAATGACCAAAGATTCTGGGTTCGAATCTCAGGGTGCTCCACACCTAAAGTTGGATATGATGGGCTAATAACGGCTAATAAATCAGAAATGACTATTTTGTTTCCCTTGTCTGTGTCGGTACCGGTTTCCTGTATTTACACCGATGTCAAAGCAAGTGTCATTAACCGGGGAGATGTTTATTAGGTTTCTGGCGTTTCAGGTAGTAATTTCGTCTGCATTTTTCAGAGGCTGGAGATACTGCACACAGATCTAACTATATGCCGCTGTGCGGCTTCTGCGTGGCTTACCAATACCGACCGTAGGGCTGCGTCGAACCCGCATCTCACTGCGAGCTTGTGTCGTCGCTGCCGCTCCCGTTGACCGACTAAGGGTTTGAGTCAGCCTGCATCTCGCCATGGTTTGTTTCACTCCTGCCTCGTTGCCCGTGAGATAATTTGCGGCCCCGATTGTTCCATGCCGTGACCGTCTCCTGTCAGGGAGGTTCGTTAAACTAGATAGGGGCAAGGCACATTAATGTGGTGGTTAACTGAGTTGTCGATAAACATCCAGGCTTCTTTTTATCGCTCCTTGACCTTTGATCCCTCACTTCGGCCTACAATTTCAAATGGCATCAAAGTTGGAAGTCGTGACCCATCACGCGCGGCATGGGTTGCTACCTCTGACTTTGTCTCCAACCTTCGTACAGCCAATTGGTATCATGTATTCGCGTTTTGTAGCTGTCGATCGGTTTCTACAGCGTAGTTGCATATCCACCAGCTGTATTAAAGCCGGTAGACTATGGCCGACCTTTTGGCCGCATGGCTGCTGATGGATTGAGTTGATTTAGGCCTGTCGGGCAACTCCCTATTCCGAGAGGCGCGAATGATCCAGCCAGGGTTTTAGAGACCCTTTCATCTACAGAATTCCTCGCCAAGACACCTAATAAACTCTCTTTCAGTGAACGCCTCTTTCTTTTGGCCTACAAACCGGAAAATCCGCGCTTGCACTACCATTAATATATATATCGTATTTTGCTTTTGTACTAAAATAGACAAAACGTACTACCATTTAAGCGGTGGATTTCATTATGTCGAATCTGCACGGTTGCTGTGGAGACAATGTGCAGTTAATTACCACGTTTGTATACCTTGAAAATCCTAGAGTATCTTCTATGTTTATAAACCTCGGGGTCACGCTTAAAAGTAGTATCTTCTATTCCATGGACTTCGAGTGCGAACTACCTGCACGATCCGTTTTCTCCTCTTTCGACTCCGCGAGTCCATCTCTCCATTTTAAGTTCGCCGTTCAAGACAGAAGCCCATGGTCACCGGTATCCAGGGGCCGCCAATGGCCCCATCGTCACCGAACAGGGATGTCAAACCGGCTTCTGTACAGAACTGTTCTGTCTGCGGCAGCCTGTGGTCGACCCTCTTCGCTGCTCTGAATGGCCGCGCCGTTTCATCCCAGCTGTCTGGAACTCCCACCGAGCATGATAGATGTCGTGCGAACGTAAGTCTCTTTTTCTATGCGCTTGGAGGCTGCCTAAAGTTACCGCGCGAACATATGTTGTCTTTGCTATCAGCTACGCCTCGGTCCTGCATGGAATGCAAGCAGTGTGTTGAGTGTCGGGACTCTGGTAATGGGAACAGATGATGTTCCTGTGACCGATGTGATCGTGGCTACCACGCCTTTTGCGTTGGACTGTCGGTATCCCAGACGGTAGCTGTGTCCAACGTTTGCGGCTCCTCTGGGCACCAGACCGTCTGTGCAAATTCCAGACGTTCCTCCTCGAGCGGGAGCACTCCCGTCAAGCAATCTGGCTCTGGCAGCGCCTCCTGTCCGTAGCAAGAGGCACGCGACCTCCAGAGTCCGGCAAACGCGTCTCAGCCAAAACGGGCTGATACTGGCCGCGTGAGATCCCCTCGTCTCTTTCGACGGGAGCGGTTGCGCTACGGAACCGGAGGAGGTTTCGACAGCATAACAGCGGCAGCAGCTGAGGAGAGTGGCGAGTCTCCCATTGACTGGAACTGGAAGCCCTCGGTCCGTGTCAGAATGGACCGTCGGTCTCCGCAAGTAGCAGCAGTAGTAGTGGCCGTCACAGGCGTGCACACACATTTCGTGTTTTCCTTCGTCCTCCTTTTTATGCTCTATGGCACATTTTCTCACCTCTGTGTATTTCTCTGTTTTGTTGTAGCATACACTGGTGCTCTTTGCACTTTTTGACTGCGCTTGCCGAGACTGTTCGGAGCGAGGCAGCATCTCACTGAAAACAGGACAGCTGTCAATAAGGTGGCGATGGTTCTGTGCTCCGCTTATGGCGTGGCTTCTCTGCTGCATGTGATTCGAGCCCAAAGGCTATCATGGTGTGCTAAGCGCTGTGGCTTGAAAGGGTTGCCAACCGAGGGACAATTTGGACTGCGCGGTCAGCCCAGTGTGTGTTTGTGTGGAGAGGTCGACTGGTGGTTTTGACAGTCGGCTGCGATGGTTCCTTCTGAACGTGACCTCTGGCACTCATACATATGAAATATGACCCGTGCAACCCCCTGTTGATGTTAAATCTGATTTTGATTTTTGGGGGCCAACCCGTGTAGCGTGGTACGGGTCGACGAGAGTCACTAAACATCAGTGGAATTGCTTATTCCCACACAAGTCCGCACTGACCGGCTCGGAAGGGTGGCTGGGGTCTCAGGAATGGGAATAGAGTGAGGTTGATGGTTCAGCGCATTTGCTTTCACCATAAACCATCTGAAGCGCTGATGCCATCACGGTGCGCTAAAAGCCGTGGCCGGGTTGTCGAACGATGGGATAACTCGGACTGCGCGGTCAGCTCTGTGTGCTTTTTGTGGAGTGGCCGACTGGGCCAGATTGCAATGGCTCCCTTTCCATATCATGGGATCAGAGCCAGGTGTGCAGTTCGCCAAAGAGTGCGCGCCGCGCCAGCCACCTCCGCCTCCCGCATCCGGTCTTCTTGACATGGTCATGACACCAGGCCCAGGTGGGAGGAGAGAGAGTGCAGTAGATGCAGCGCGAGTCTACTCTACTATAGTCTAATTCCACGTGCACGTTACCTCCTTGCACCACCGCTCTGTTGGAGACATTGCTGGACTGTCGAAAACGGCAGTGAGACTGTCTTACTATACCGTATGTGCATCCCAAGCGATGAACTGTTCCTTCTCAGAGGACATTTGACGTAGCCTTTCGGAGGTTACTGCCTCCACATCCTGGTTTCGTTGTTGCTTATTGACTAGGTCGTGTTTGGTATTCGCGTTATGCAGCACAATGGTCTCTTAAACAGGACGCACGGTAGATTCACTGGACCAACCAGGGGGCAGATCAATCGTACAACATATGTTGCTGAGGATGTAGTCCACAATGAATGCCACCCATGGTGTGTGTGCAGCGCGTAGGCGCCGATTCCACGCCACGCCTGTCATCTTGACTGGGTCTTTACAACTGGCTCAGGTGGGTGAGGGAGGAGTGCGGTAGATGCTTCCGCAAGTCTGCTATCACTATCAACTAGTTCACGCCAGTCGACTGACAGTCTTCGGTTCCACTCCGCTGTGAGGGCACGGTGAAACCGGCGGTAGAGTAGCTATGAGATCAACAATCTCGAGCTTAGTGTTTGCCGTTAAACCTCGTTCACGTCCACTCACCATATTTTCCCGGCGCCAGCCCCTAACACACATAAGTAAACCTTAAAACGATGACCAAATGACTCAGTTTCCAACGTCTTGTGTGCCATGACTTGGCGTGTGGGTATTACTGAGGGGATGACGACGGCCGGCATGCTTAGCATCCCAATGTTCCGTCATCGGCGCTCCTTCTGGCGGTGAGGCTATCGGAAGGATGGGTTATGTAAATTTTAGCGACGGCCTGTTTGACAGACTTCACCGCACGCCTGTAGTTGCCGCTCTTGGGGACGTCAACGCTGCCATTGACTGATGCTGCTTTCGCCCGCTATGTCTTGCGCACTGGCGTGTGACATTTCAGCAAGCGCATGCCCTGACTTTCCGCGCAGATCGGTGTTTCTCTCTTCATCCGATTTGGTCGCGCTGTCCGCACACGCGCCTGGACAGGCGTAAGAACGGCTGAGTGATGGTGTTTGCCTGGATGGGGCAGCTGCAGACGCTTGCGTTTTCAGTGCATGCTGTAGAGTGCCTGATACGCTGTCCACCTGTCTTCCCGACTTTAGATCTTTCGAGTTTGATCGGGCCATGTCTTGCCTCGATGCGCCCGCATGACTGCCTTAGGTTATTCGACTCAAAGGTTGGCGTCGTTTTTGAAAAATAAACGAGGAATTTTCTCAGTGCATTCAATCCTGTGAATGAAAAATGTTCCGGCTGGTTCGTCTAATTTTCGACCCATGTCCAACAGAAGGTTGAAGTATGACTCATGGCAAGGTTGAACTTCTTGCAAGGATTGGAGATGTGAACGAGGAAGCAAAACGTGGGGGCACATCGTGCTGCCTCTTGCAGCCTGAGATGGAACTCACCAGAAAGTTTCACGCGTTTTGCAATGTATGCCCGCCGTGGCAGTTCGACCGAAATCGGTGATTTCGACGGGAGTCCACCGCCTGTGCCGCCCGTAGTGTCTGGACGTCAGGAAGGCCAAATGCGCGCGAAAACGAGCGATCCAAAGAACACAGCAACGCGTGTCAGACCGCGTTCGATCCTGATTGGTCGACCTTCAGCCTGACATTTCCCCGTTCGATTATATCCGTCGTGTCTACAAGCTCCCCATTTGGTACCGTCTTCCGTAGCCCAGTACGCTGCCCTGCTTATAACCAATGTTCCTAGCTGTATGCATAATATTGGCGACAGCTTAACTGAACATGGCTCCATTATTGTATACACCGTTAATTTATGGCCGAAACGGGCTCTGACACAGATGATTCGTGGTTGCTTGACTGGAAAGCCATTTTTAGGGTAGTAGTGAACAGATGCCCACCTTGTTGCTACAATTATCCTGGACGCTTGATACTATTGGAGCTCACTCTGAACCGATCTCGAGAGTTGAGGCAAAGGGTGCTGACAGCCTCAAGTTACAAAGGAGGCTGGCTGATGTCCAACTAGCATTCATTAAGCTGGGGTTGCGGCTTTGGGCTGGAAAAGACAACGTCTTCCGCGAGTCGCTATCGTTTGTTTCAGATGCGCCAGAGAGCCAGTCAATGCATTTTTATTTCCTTACACGGGTGACGCTCACGGTCCATGACCGCAGATATAAAAGCCAAGGCATTTTGAGCACACAGTGCATTACACTCGCACGCTCGAATTTCTAAAGATAATGAAGCCTTGATTTTTTCCCCTTTTCCTTTGCAATTAGAGTGCATTTTTGTTTATTCTTGGTTTTAAAAATATTATTTCGTACTATTTTGTCCAACTAAATAGATAGTTAAATTAATTAATCATGCGTTGCGCAACTTTTTGCGATTTCAAGCCGATGCCCAGCCTGTCGATTTCTTTTTCGCTGTAGTAAATTAGCCGGAGTATTTTTCTTGGCACTTGCACTGGAAAATTTTTGTCCTATGAGCTACAATGGCCCCGAAAAATAATAATGGCAAAAGGAACGCAAGAGCGTGCAGTCTGCCCTCCATGCTTGTGTGTGCTAGAATCCTGGCGAGGAGATACATCGGGCTCTGCGAGACTGCACAGCTTCACAGGCTGTCATAAACTCCTAAAAGGTCCTTTTGATTTCATCATAAAGCCTCTTAATCCTCCAGTCTCCCCAAGCAACCACCTCTGCCTGCAATAAATGGAGCTTCGTCTGACGAAAAAATTGATCTGACCTATCTGAAGCTCCATCTCTGATGATGGATTTCCAATGAGAATCGAAACCTCCGGCTAATAGAAGCTCAATGTTCCAATGGTCAGTTGTTCATCTAACCTCTCGCTTAGAATGGATCGCCTGCTAGATGATGATGAGCAGTAGCTGCGAGGAGTTGTCAAAGAAAGCTTTCAAAGATCGGTATTGGATGTGATTGGCTCCCACGCTAAAGGGAGATGGATAGAGCCCAGGCGTAATGAAATCGTATGCGTGCATGTATTTCCCGGTGGCCTTGCGTCGATGGGTACGTATCCGTTTCTGCGAAGTTTTGGCCTGTGGGATTTAAGAGTCGCTGCCTTATCGGCTTCGCACTGATTCAGTCCTTGATGCGATAATGGTCACTAAACTAACAGCGATGAAGTCGTTTCTGGTGCTAGGGAAGGGAATTGCAAAGACTGCGGTCGCAATGAAGTGGCATTTGCTTCGTTTTCGTTTGACCTCAAACCAGTGCAGGAGTAGCTTGAAATGCCAAATGTCCTCAAATAAATGAAATAGGTATGTATCTAATGCCAGTTTACAGACAAAGTAAAAGAAATATACATTTGAGGGATCAGGCTATGCAATAAAAACTCCTTACTGAATATAGTTATTGAGTATTATTTCTGGAGCAGTACTTTTTCTGCGAAAATAGCTACCTGCCCATGGGATGATAGCGGTTCGGGACGGGGAAGGGTTTGCACAGGTGCAGTGTGTTAACAGTCTCCCTTGAATTTTCATGCACAGCCAGGATTCTGTAACGGGTGGTGCCTCCGCAAACGGTCGAGAATCACGTCCGCTCAAGGAAGGATCCACACTGGCTACGGGCTGCAGAGGCAGCGCCATCGCCCTCAGTATACGATCTGGGACCGGCCGCAGAGGACATACATTCCGTCAAACCGGGAGATAGATTGGACTGTATCGGCTCGATTCGTGGAAGAGGTTCTAAGGGTATAGAATCTAGTGATATTCCCTCTAACACAAAGAAAATTTTGCAGAATGTTTATGTTCCTAGTGTAGCTTATTTCGCATTGCAATGGTCTTTACGGGGAAAAAAACTGAGCGATACCGGACTGTGTGTGTCAGAGGGAGAAATAATACACATCGCTGTGACTTTTTATTCGACAGTAGTTAAACTGCTTGTACGATAGTTTAAAAAGCGGGATGTCAGAGAAGCAAAAATTCAATTTTACAAACAGGCTGGCTGCGTGTTTTTGCAGGAACCACGTTTATACAAGGTATGCGAGCAGGGCCTCTAAGACTGCATGCATTTCAGCGGATACAAATGCGGAAAAATTAGAAAAATACGCTGTCCGCTGAAAGTTGTTTTTACCAAATCAAAAGAGCAGTATTAATGACCTTTGAGGGTTGGTGATGTGTCAAATCTGGTCTTATGGGAAGCAGTAGATCCCGATTGGATGCATAACTAACCATTTTTCCCCTTCTTTTCCATCCTCCTCCTCCTTTTCCTCCTCCTCTGTCCTCCTCCTCCTCCTCCTCCAAATCCCCCTCCACAACAGAGGATCTAGACATTTCCCGACCATAGTTAGGGCCGCATTACTCCATATAGAATCTGCCAAGTCACCTGGGCTGGATAGAATACCATTAGCATTTTAGAGAACTTGCTGACGAACTTTTGCGAACCACTGTCCATCATATTCCAAAAGTCCCTTGAAGAAGGCGAACTCCCGGAAGAATTGAAGTTTGCATTAATGGCCTCGGTCTATAAGGGAGGTTCATGACTGGACTGCGAAATTACTGCCCTATCGAGTTTAACTTGCATATTGTGTAGAAATAATGGAGCGTATTATCTGGAAAACAACTAAATCTTAGCGATGTCCAATGCGGCTTCCGTCGGGACGTTCGTGTCTCACGAGGCTCTTCAGTCGCATGAGAAGTGGACAAAGTACACAGGTAAGGCTTATCAGTATATGTCATATTTTTGGACTTCAAGAAGGCCTTTCAGTACATACCACCCAGGCTTCTTGTACATCAGATTTGGGACGTAGGGAATTCGAGGGATAACTTTTCAATTGTATCAAGAGTTTTCTTGTCTTTCAGGGTACCGAGAATTGTTGTTTGAACTCTATCTCAGAATGGGCAAAAGTGGAAAATGGTGTCTCATAGGGTTCTGTTTCGGGGCCCGCTAGTCTTCCTTATTTACGTGAACGACTGTCCTCAATAACTTTAGGATTGTGAAGAGGTCATGTTTGCAGATGACTTTAAGATACGGACTGAAGTCAGCTGCGCTGACGATGCAAAATTGTAACAATCGAATATCGACCAACTAAGTGCCTGGTTGGTAGCTGGCCAAGTGTGTGATCCTACACATAAGCATCGGTCGAAAAGTATCTAAGAAACACCAGTACTTTATTAATGGCACTGCATTAAAAGAGGTGGAAACAAACAAAGATCTGGGCCTGTGTACAACTGTTAGTTTGATGACCTCAGAACACAGTAAAGCTTCCCCAGAAGGCAACATTTACGCCGCATTTCAGATCAGACGTGAGTTTAAAATATTCCACCCTGACTTCTTCAGAAGGTCTTTGGCGTCTTCGTGCGACCACGAGTTAAATTACGGAATACCAGCCTAGACACGGTGGATAAAAAGATGTCGACCATCTGGAACAGGTGCAAGGGAAAGCAAAGAAAATGGTCGACGGTCTTAAGGCTTTACCTTACTTCTATGTATCCGACGCAGAAGACTGGTTGTAAACTAGACGTGTACTGAGGATGGAAAACAGCACAAGTGACAAACAGGTCTAAGGCGACACAGCTGTGTATAGGGGGCAAAGTGGGAATCTCATAGGCTGAAGGAGTGACCATTCAGAGCAAAGGTGGTTTGGTCGTGTATATGGGACCTTGAAAGTTTTTCTTGTCACGCGTGGTCCGTCATGTCCAGACCTGCAGGTCACGTAGACTGCATCCCTCAATTTAAGTGGACAACATCGGGTAGAGAGGATTAAAAGATACAGAAAATGGGATGAGGGAACAGTTAATATATGTTCTAATAGGTTTCGTCCTGAAATCCTTGGACGAATTAGCAGATTCGGGTCTATCTTCCTCAGGGTGATGGTTTTGATCTCTGCGCCGTTTTTGCGCAGTCACTGAGTTCCTCTATTCCTACGTTACTGCTGGACTGCTGGGTGATGAAAAAGACACTATCGGCTGGTGCCGTTGTAGCTAGTGTAGGCCATATATATTTCGTCCTCAAAGATGATCGAATCAACGTCAAGGTTTGCGGGCAGTTTGTACTTCCCGAATCCACTTTTGTGTCCGTTCAGTTTGCTGAATTCGTTTAGATATCTATGCAAAAATTCTCCCATCTCTTAACACCAATTCTACGATTCATCAGCCTCACTTCTTCTGAACTGGCGCTGGATACTTGTTTTTGTTTACAGTCTCGATAGATACTTTCGTTATGCAAGAAGATTTGAATTCGCGTGTGCGCATCATATCGTGCTTTCATCTTCGTGTGTTGCTTAGGGATTTTATCGTGCATTGAAGGACTAAGCCGATCGAGCCGTGTGCGCAACTGCAGCTTGAACATCAATTCTGCAGGTGAAGAACCAGTTGAGCCGTTTGGGTTTATGAGATAGCTGAACAAAAAGTGTGACAGCTTCGTGCTTAAGTCTACTTGCGTCTGTTTGGCTACCCCGTATTTTATCGTCTGAACCGTGCGCTCTGCGAGCAAACTTGAAACCGCGTGGTATGGCACGGTGGTTAAATGCCTTATTCCATTGTGCTTTTCATAAATTCTTTAAATTCTGCAGAAGTAAAGGTCAAACCATTGTTTGAAACAACCATTTAAGGTATCGCGAAAGTAGAAAAAATGGATCGCAGCTTGTTGGTTTTGGTAACTAAAGAACAAGAGTTTCCGGTCGGAATACCTTCAACCCATTTAGTGTGAGCGTCAACCACCACTAAAACCTAATGGCCTCGTGATGGCCCAAAATATTCGATGTGTACCCTCTTCTAGGGAGAGCCGGATGAAACCTAAGGCTTCAGAGGCACCTTCGGTAAGGTCCTGTGTGTTATTTGACACCCGTGGCATTTTACCATCTTTTTGATGTCTTCGTCAATTTTGGGCAATTAAACATAACTGCCGGCGAGGGCTTTCATTCTCACCGTACTTGGATGGGCATTATGCAGGTCTTTGGGGATGGCTTGTAAGCCCTGTGGTGACACCACTTAATGACTGCCTCATAGTACGCACCCGCCTTGTAGACTCAATTCGCTTGACGGCTATATAATGGCTGAAGTTCAGGGGGCCACAAGACGGCCAGCCTGATTGCAAGGATATTTTTACTCAACTTATGGAGGATCTCTGCATGTCCACTGTCTAATTCTTTGACGAGTTAGGGTGCGTTAAGTAAGTTCTGTAAAAAATTCACGGTCTCAAAAGCAGGTGCTCCGTTAACGCCATCGTTGACAATGGAAAACCTACTCCCAAGGCGTCAGCCACTACGCTTGCACTACCCATAGTCTATTTCATTGTGTATGTGTAAGCGGAAAGATTGAGTGCCCATTGTTGCATTCTCGGAGGAAAATTTGTTGTATCCCTCATTTTGAACCAGAAAACCTAATAGAGATATTAGGTCAGAGTGAATTTCGAAGGGTTGGCCAAAAAGATACAAGTGCAAGCGTTGTAAGCCAAAAGTATTGTTAAGGCCTCTTAATCTAGCTGTGCGTAGTTGGTTTCCGCCTGGAACGTGGTTCTTGATGCATAGGCAATCAGCATCTCGGCCTCAGAAGACATTTGGTGCATGAAAACTGAACCCATGAGTACGGGGATGTATCGCATTAAGGATGATAGGCCTTTTGTGGTCCTAATGAATAAGGAGATAAGAGGAGGTTAGGACCGCCTCTGATTGTTCCAAAGCATTATTTTCGACTTCCGATCGGTTCCAGCAACGATTCTTTTCGATTAATAGAAAGTAGCCTTAGAATTTTAGCCAATTGATTCATAAATCAACTAAAGTGGTAACCAACCCAATTAATGAACGCAACTGACTAATATTGTTGGAGCGAGGAGCCGCCTTTTAGGCTTTGAGCTCCTGTTCGAGTGGGTGGAGGCCAGTTTTATCTACCTTAAAGCTAAGGTACTCCACCAAGTCTGAAAGGAAAGTGCAGTTATCTTTCCTGAGTTTGAAACCTGCGCCTTCTAAATGTGCTAGAGTACACGTTGGTGACATATCGGAATCAGTTCATTATAATCCTCAAAATGACTTTCTCCATTGTAACAATGAGTCAGTTGAGGGGTTTCAGGAGCGTTTTTCGGCTAGAAAGGTAACATTGTAGACAATAATGTAGCCATGTTCGTTGAGCTGCATCGTCAATACTATGTACCCAACACAGAAAGCTGGTTTTAAGCAAGACGTCTACTGAGGACATGAAACTGCAGAGGTGACGAATCTTAGGGGACACAGCAGTGTATATGGCAAAGCGTGAATGTCACAGGCTGAAGGGAGACTAGTCAGATCAAAGGTGGTCTGGCTGTGTAAACATGACCTTGAAAGTTGCCTTGTCGCGCGCGGTAGGCATCATATATACACCATGCGGGTCACATTTACTGCACCTTTCCAACACAGCTTGAAAAAGCTTGAAACATTTCCTCTTTCTTACAGGCACTTACGTCCTAGCCTGCTCTAGAAATTCTGGATTATCCTGGGCCATTATTCCTACCTGAGTGCAAAGGATATTTCCAGTTCGCCAGCACAGTGCACCTGCGTGGTCCCCCTTACAAGTTCAATAGTGAACACACACGATTGAACTTCAAAAACTTCTTCTTCAGCCAACGAGTGGTATAACCTTGGAACTGGTAACCAAGCCAGGTTACCGCCGATTGCATTTCTGATTTTTAAAGATGGCTGGATGGCATAACGTATGACAAAAGACGACTCTCACTACACGATAACTTAAAGACAGCCTTGTAAAATCTTTCGGTGTCTTCCTTTTCCCCACAAAATTTTCCCTTTAACCTTGAAAACGCATTCGAAGTTACGTTATCCTTTGACTCAAAAACATTTTAAATGTCCACAATTTTATATTGTCTATACATATGCAATGTCAAATTAACATTAATAGGGTCATCAAGGGCAAGGCCTGTAACCCTTTAAAATATAAATAATATGAAGCACAAAATTGACGTCCTACGCCCACCTTACACCGAGAAGCAATAGGAGTAAATCCTGACTTAAGTTGAGCTGAATAGTTATTAAACACTTCAAAAGTCACGCAGATTATAAGGTAGAATAAGAATTCATAAGGTTATTAGCGTATAATACGAACCAACAGGGTATATGATGATAGTATGTTGCTCACCGATCTGCTTAAGGAACATGTATGTTCCGTTGTGCCCTGGAGCTCAGACTAGAGCCCTCGCAGGCGGTCGCATAGCGACATGTAGCATATGATGCGACCGCCTGTGAGGGCTCTAGTCTGAGCTCCAGGGCACAATGGAACATACATGTTCCTTAAGCAGATCGGTGAGCAACATACTATCATCATATACCCGATCGCAACCGACAAAAACAAGGAGCCCGTGGCTCAATGGTAGAGCGATTGACTCAATTACCAAAGGTCGCGGGTTCGAATCCCAGGTGTGCCACACTTGGGATTGGGTATGACTGGCTGATGACGGCTTATAAGCCAGAAATGGCCATTCCGGTCTCCCTTGTATTTGTCGGTTCCACTTTAACATCATATGCTACATGTCGCTATGCGACCGCCTGCGAGGGCTCTAGTCTGAGCTCCAGGGCACAACGGAACATACATGTTCCTTAAGCAGATCGGTGAGCAACATACTATCATATATATATATATATATATATATATTGAAGTGATGATCTGTCTTGACGGGAGATGATGCTGACAGGTCTGATACACAACCGATGGGGAATGCAGCGCTCTAGACAACTGCAAGGAAGGTACGTAGGAGGTGCAAAATAGGAAGAGGTGAGTTGCGACGAAATGCGAGGGGGCGGTTGTCGGTAGAGGAGGAAGAGCACTGGCCATGTTGATCAACACGTAGCTACATATTTTCCTTCCCATATCCACGCGAAAATGTGGCATTTCATTCAAAAAACTCATTCAATCTCGAAGGATTTTACAAAAGTACAATTGAAAACCTGCACGCCTCACGTTTCACATATAAATAAATTGTATATCAAGGTCCAGTGGGCCCCATCATATAAGTGCACTTCAAATGACCTATTTAAACAAGCATCACACTAAATCAGTTCATCCAAGTCCCAACTATATAGGCTTAAGACAACGTTTTATCCAGTATATATTTTATATTTAAGATAAACTAACTTAGTTTATCAGCAAAATACACACATGGACACCTTCCACTGCCACCGCAATCAGCCTTACCATAGCCTAAAAATTTTGCCGGGGTCCCTTCTTCTGATAGGGACCAATTATGTGTGCTTAAAAACCAATTTTATATGTAACGTTTTAAAGAGTTACATTTTGTTATACTTGTTTCACCACTGACACACCTAAATGGCTTTATATTGTCTCTGGCATAAGCGAGCAATACTTCACAAAAGGGAGACAGTGAGAGGCCCATTCTATCCCTATCCGAGGCCCCACCTGGTGAATGGTACATGTGCTGGCAGGGGAAGAAAGAAAGGATGGCAGCTACAGAAGGAGTTCGAGCATGCTGTTGCAATATACTGGTTCGTATCCATTGGCAACTTTCAAATCGACAGCTTACACAAGGGGCCAGTCATTCTGATATAAATCACTTATATCGGTGAAAAAAGACGAAATAAGAACGGAACAAGTTCACTGTCTTAAATATCTCCCCCTCCAACCTCCTTACATGCGCGCAGGGTTGGGAGATAGCGATGGATATTTTACCAGGCTGTTTGCGAGAACCCAGGTAAGAAGATAATAAATTGATAAGTTTGACGCACGTGCCAAAAGAGGAAATTTTCAGGAGGAAAAGAGTAATGTCAACAAGATCAAAAACCTTACTAAAATCGAACTAGACTATGTAAAGTGCAAAAATGTTGTCCCTAGATTGTAGAAAATGATCAGAAAAAGACAGCTGACAAGTGTTGAATGTGTTTATTACTTCTCTAAAGTAACTGTCCAACGATGCTTAGAAAAACTCCATGCAGACTTGCATACATTTCCACTTGGGGCTTTACGTAACCAATGAAATTCTCACCGTCTTAGTGCCATTTTACTTGTTTAAGGCCTGAAAGGCTACCATGACCAATTACTTATCAAGGTACCGCTATGACTGAAGGTTCAACAATCAAGGTCATAGGCTTAAGCTACAAACTTTGATCTCGCATCACAAACAATGTTTACCTTCCTGGAAATGAAGTTAAGACTATCGCATGTTTTTCCTTCCAATACTTGAATAGGGCTGCGCATACTTTGACATAATGAACGAGTCTCGCCGTGATATAATTGAAAATGCCCAAAGACGTTTTACTCGGAATCTCTTACAACCAACATTTTCAACGATTCCGAAGTCTCTCTTCTAGGCTATAAATACATTCGAAGTGATCATCGTGACAGAGATGGCAGAGAATGTTATATTTATATGACGCAAGGTCATCGTGTGCAAAGGAAACACGTATATTTTTGTTCTCCGGCTTGGACTGTTTGAAAATCGTTAACACTTCGCTTGTTCTGATTCTGACATTAAAACTGCCACTGCACGAACGTAATTGCTCTTTTTGAATTTTTCGGGAATTTTTTTCTTGTGCCGAATTACCTCACAAAAACGACATCAAATTTGAATTTGTTTATCACCTTCGTTGACTTGATAAAACAGCCTCTACACCAATAAATACTGACAACCGCTCAGTGAACCAAAAGTGCAAAACCCCTTGAAGATCTGAAGTTATCCAGGAACCTTTGACTTCTACAAACTGCTGAGTCGTTCATGAATATTCTTCCTATCATTTATTGTTTTTTAAAAGTGGTTTTGAACGAATAGGCGCAATTATTGCTCATATTGTTTCGTTTGCGGCGTCGTTGGACTTCTGTTTGAAATTCGCTCGTCTCCAAGCTTTTGATTTTTGGCCATTAATCTGTTCCCAAAGTCAGGACTCAACGAAATAAGTTGTCATTGGATCACATATTGTCTGTTTATCAGGATCAGCCTATAATTGTTTATAGACATTGTGATATTCAGGCACACGAAAATTGATATCGGAATCTTGAATAATAAGCTAACTCAGATTCATTCGGATCCTGCCTCATACGGGAAAGGAAAGGTGTCTACATCAGAAAGGAACGGAGAACCACTAGCAAACTCACTTCAAAGGCTGCATCATTCTTTGCTTCGTATTAACATTCGATAGTGATTTTGTTTCGGAAAAGCACTTCTTTTTTGTGCTCAGTAAACTATTCGCTTGATAATTTAAGCTGCTCGTCAAAAACTTAATGCATCCTCGTAGAGATCTTGCTGGCATGGGAAACTTAAATGTTCACGACCCGACCACGCGAGAAAATTATTCACCGCTTCGGCCAGGACTCAAAACACCAACCTCTCGATTAGCTTCCGATGCTCTTGACCGCTCGGCCACGCCAGGAAGCCAGCAGACAAAAAATAGTATACACTACAAAAATAATGATCTATCCTATCTTTGTAAATCGTTTTCGATTTCATGTGACAAAACCTTACCAGAAATACTCAAGTCACTCTCAGCAGACCGAGAAGAGCCACAAAGCAGCAATATTGAAGAAAGCAGTGCACTACTGAACATTACCAAAACTAAGCTAAACAGTGAAGGGCTGGTACACTATGATGGATGCCGAGGACTCACAACCAGAGTTTTGAGATTAGAAGGAGACCTCGATCTCCTATCGGAAATAATATCAGTCCTCATAAAAAATAAAAAAATTAACTCGCCGAAACACGATGCAAATGAGCTGAAAAACATCAGCAAGCTAGACCATAATCATCGCAAGGAAACGGTAGAGGTCAATAGGCACAACATTAAGCGAAACAAAAAGAGAAAAAGAACGAGGTCATTAGAACAAACCTGTGAGTCAGTTGAAATACAGATGACCAGAAACAAAATAAGCGAGGAGGTAATTATTTCTTGCGTTTCTCCAGGTTCGGGAAATCTGGTGCACATAGAATCCGACTGCACAAAAGTAAATCAGCGATCGACGGTCTCTGAAAAGTCGAAAAACAGTAATCGTAAGGTTTCTTTAATGCCACGGATAGGTGACAGCAGCATGCTCCTTACATGTCCATCGAACTACAATGAAGCAGGGCATGGTAGCCAGCAAACTAATGGCGGAAAAGTGGTCTGCAACTTATCGACAGACCTGGATGCAACAAACCAAAATTCAGGTTTCCCGGGTGCTATTCGAGCAAACGCATTGTCAGGAGAACTCACGATGTTTGAAAGGTCCATAGAGATGTCTGCAAATCAACCAACAGGCTCACCGATGAAGACCAATTTTACACAGTATTAAAGACTGTAACAAAGGGCATGATTCAACCTTCCATCACTAAAAAGAAAGCAGGATGCAGAAACGAGTTTTTCCCCTAACAGATCATTTTTGTCTGGTAGTTCAGGGAGTCTCAGAGGCTACTGGGGAAACGCCACAAGAAAGGGTAAAACAGGATCTGCTGATATTTCAAAATTTATTGAATGATACGCAAGACACTGGTGTGACAGTTGACATCAAAAAGATCTTTCGATAAGGGCCTCTCGTTACAAATAAAACGCATGAGGTTCGACCAAGACCATTAAAAGTCGTCTTGAGGAGCGAACAGCAGGTAGATCTATTGTTCTCTCGAAAGTCCCGACTATGAAAGAATCATCTTGGAGTTTTTATTAAGCCGGATTACTCTCCCACCGATCGGATGAAAATGAGGAAACTGGTAGCAGAATTGAAAAGACGTCAATACGAGGGGGAACAAAACTTGAAAAATTGTAGACAACAAAAATCGTCAAAACGGTGCGCTCTTTTTTTAATGGGAACATCTGGTGAAATTGACGGCAACCAAGCCGGTCAAAAAGCCCTACCAAATGCCTATAGATTTGATCCCAGACAGGAGACTGGATATATCTTGTGAAATATCCAGCAAAAATCGCCATGTGGAAGAAAGAACTAAAAATCTTCAGAAATCGAGGGAAGAAAACAAGATTAAAATGATGTTCACAAATGTGCAGAGTCTATTGAACAAAATGGATGAAATTAAACTGGTCGTGGACCATTAACAACCTGACTTCATAGCTCTAACTGAAACATGGTTAAATGAACAAATCGCAGACACAGAAGTCAGAATAGACAGTTTTCAGCTTATCCGCATGGATAGAAACGGACGTAGGGGTGGTGGAATCGCAATGTTCAAACGAGAAGGCATTGACTTCATTCCGGATGGGCTCTCGCCAAATAGGATCTCGTCTTGCAAAATACTTTGTTGTAAACTAAATGTCCCAAACCAAACCAGACCTCCATCTTTCCGTGGTATATCGACCCCCAGGACAGCGAATGGACACGGACGAAGCACTCATCATAGAGATAAAGCAAATTTGCCGATGCAAACACTTATAAATACCTGGAGATTTCAACGCTCCCGATATCGATTGGGTGTCAATTTACTGCTCGCAATTGGAAAATTCATTCGAACAGAAATTACTACAGTTGGTAAATGACGAGTTTCTTACCCAACATGTCACAATGAAGACGTGGTTCCGAAACGGGCAGCAGTCAAGCTGTTTGGATGTTATCATTAGTAGAGACGACAATTGCATCCTTGCATTAAGTTCTTACGTGCCGCTTGAACGAAGTGATCATTGTGTTCTTGCTTGGAAGTAAAGCCATTTTTCTGTACCCAAACTTCGTGCAGTTAGGCGAGAAATGTATGGAAAGGGGATTATCCCAAAAATGAAAAAGAATTACTGAATGGGATAGACTGGAGCCCTGCACATGTACCTGACCCAAACGCTGCCTGGTTCTTTTCATTAGTAAATTGATTTAGCAGTTGGTAAAGAAATTCTGCCCACTTCAAAGGCGATCGTGCGTCTCCCGACCCGAGTGGTTGATATCGGAAATAAAAAGGAATCTCAAGAAGAAAAGAAGACTGTGGAGAACATTTGTCAGATATCAACAACCCGAACATTTTTCTGCTTTTAAGAAACAGCGAAATCGGTGTCGGAATCCCCTGAGAAAGGAAAGATCAGCATTTGAGTCAGAAATAGTCAAAGACATACCAAGAAATTCGAAAAAGTTTTATGCTTACGTTAATTAGGCAAAACGAAATCGCGACTGCATTCCTTGTCTTAAAGACAATCAGGGAAACAGGTTAACTGATAACTCTGATAAAAACAGCCTTTTATCCAATTTCTTTATGTCCGTGTTTACCGAGGAACCACCTTTTGACGAGGACGAATACAACAGTACTGCCACATCTACAAACAAATTAAGCACGGTGTCGTTCCCAATGGTCACAGTAAGAAAAACTCTGAAACAGCTACAGCCCACTAAATCACCTGGCCCAGATGGTATATTCGCAAAAGTTCTCAATGAACTCACAGACCAGCTGGCCTCTCCGCTATCCAAGATATTTGAAAGTTCGATGGAGGCGGGGGCTCTGCCTACCGAGTGGAAGATAGCCAACATAACCCCCATCTATAAAGGAGGAGAGAGGACATCACCAAACAGTTTCCGACCAGTCAGCCTCACAAGTATCTGTTGAAAAATGATGGAGAAGATAATCAAAACGGAACTGATGAGGCATCTTGAAGAGAATAACTTGCTTAGTTCATATCAAACATGGATTTCGAAGTGGTCGATCCTGCCTCACAAACCTGCTCACATCCATGGAAAGTTGGACAAAATCATTAGAAATGGGTTTGTCAGTCGATGCGGTCTACATTGACTTACGCAAAGCCTTTGACAGGGTTCCACACAAACGTCTGATCTTTAAGCTCCATCAAATGGGTGTGAGTGGCAACCTAATCATATGGTTGGCTGACTTTCCCACAGACAGGCGCCAGCGTGTTTGTATTGGAGACGCCAAGTCCCACTGGGAAACCGTTCACAGTGGAGTTCCGCAGGGCAGCGTTTTGGGTCCCATTTTGTTTCTGATATACGTAAATGACTGCCTGGATTGTCTGACATGCGAGAATGTAATGTTCGCGGACGATCTGAAGTTATGGAACTCGATTGAAAAACCGGAGGATGCGCGGAAATTACAACAAATCTTAGATCGCTTGAAAACATTGTGTGATGAGTGGCTGCTGAACCTTAATCTTAACAAATGCCAAATAATCTGACTGCGGTCTAGTTCCAGAAGGATGATTGGGTTTGAATACCAGTACTTCATCAGTGGTCACCAACTCCAGGAGGTAAATATTCTAAAGGACTTGGGTATATTGATAACACCAACTCTCAAAACATCGTCGCACTGTGAGAATATCGTAAAGAACGCTTTGTGTATCTCAGGCGCAATCAGGAGGTCCTTCGTTAATTTTGACGGAGAGCTTTTTGGGCGCGTGTTTGGAACATTTATCCGGCCGTTGTTGTAATATTGCGTTCAGGCGTGGCACCCTTGGACGAAACATGACTACGCTCTGCTGGAGAAAGTTCAACCGAGGGGCAACGAAACTAGTCAGTGAATTGGAATGCCTACCCCTATGAGGGCCGCCTAGAAAGACTTAAAAATTTGTCCTCTCTGTTATAGGCAATACAGAGGGGATATGATCTTAGTCTTCAAACTGGTCAGAGGAGTTGATTGTGATCTTTCAGATGGTCACATTTTTTTGAATTGGCAAACATGACAAGTCTCCGAGGTCACCAATACAAACTGAAAAAGAAAAACACGCCAAACTTGAAGTGCGGGCTAACTTCTTTTCCCAACGGGTGATTGAAGAATGGAACAAACTGCCAGCTTTGGTTGTTCAGGCTGAAAGCGTTGAAATGTTTAAAAGAAGACTTGATGCATTTTTACTTGATGAACATATATTTAGTTGACAGCAATGATCGATATACGAAAACGACTATCGCCATGTAACATTTGCTTGTTTTGCTAGCGTCTATCTGTAAATAGGGTTTTCAAAGGCTCTGCCTATCTTCCTTATATATACTGAATTATACTGAATTATAATTACATTTCTGAAGCTGGACTCCGCAATTTATCGCGGTAGGTGAAAGTTGTTGGTTTTGACTTGCTTTAAAATAAATACCGTTTTCTCTTTGGTTGTGTCTATCGTCAACCCAATGCCAGTGAGGATTACGATCTTTGTCTCTCGCAGGCATTTCATGCCACGGCTGGTTTAAACTTTAAGTATTGCTTGTTCAAATGTGACTTCAGTCTTCCTGAAGTTTGATGTTTTCCAGCATTAAGAAATTATATTTAGTTAGCACTGGGAAGGCACTGTCGAAACAAACATTAGTAACGAAATAAAATTATGACAGTGTGCAGATAAAATGTACAAATGTGTAATAATGGAGTTAGAACATGTCCTGTTAGAATAATAGCTAGCGATGTTTTGTAATTAAGAGTGAACCAGAAAATAGGCAATGAAAAAAACTTCTACCTTGAAAGTGGGGGCAGAGTTCAATAGGGCTCTATTTTTCGAAAAGACGGTAGTAGAAAAACTGCCTAGGAAAAAAGGTAAGTGGGTAGAGTAGGCTAATACTGCAGAAGCATTTCAGAATGAGAGAATGAAACGTCGAAATGGTAAGTTCTTGATCCCTTAGGTGTATGAAACAAAATCTCGCGAAAACCCGTCAGTGAACCTGAGGACTCAGCATCGCAGGATCCGGAATTTAATTCTGATGACGGTAAGTATCATACGAAACGAGAGCATTTTATATTGTATACGTTCGAATGGGTGCGTTTGATTTTTATATTTTGATTTTTAATTTATTTTATTTATTTATTGCCAGTTTACAGGCAAGCTCAAAAAAATATATACAGTAGAGGGTCAAGCTGACAGTGAAAAAAACTCCTGATCGTTGTTTCATGTGTTTTCACGAGAAAAAACTGCAGCTTATTGAGTAATTGAAGTTCAGGACAGGGACGCGTTAACACAGGTGCCCGGTGAAGAACTCCATTCAGTATTACAGATCCGGTATTCTGCACCAGCAGGTATGTCAGCGAGCGGCTGTTTGCTGTCGACTGAGAAATAATCCGATTGAGGTCTGCAGAGCCAGCAATATTGCCCTCAGCATGAAGTCTGGTACAGGATTCAGAGTCCGTGAACGCCATCAGAACCGAAGAGAGCTTCCACAGAGTCAGCACCCAAAAGTTTTGGAAGGTGTCCTGAATGTAGAAAACTAGTGAGAGTTCGCGTAAACAAGGGATAGCTTTGCTGAATTTTGATACATCTAGGTAGCTTTTTCCAGATTGCTATAGCGTTTACCGAAAAAAACTGTCGGTTTCCAACGGTGCGTGCCAAAGGAAGAAATAAAATTACATCTCGATGACTGGTGCGCCGAGAGTAGTCGAGGTGCCTCAGAGATGTAAGGGGGTTAAATGTACGACTGTTTAGAAGTTAAAACAGTAAAACATTGTCCCTGCTGTAATCTGCGAAGCCACAGCGGGTCAAGGCTTGTAAGCTCACAGCGTTTTTGTAGGACAGGTTTCGGTGTTCTTAATAGAAAACCTTTTTTAAAGAAGTGCTGGACTGATTCTATCTTCTTTCGTTCACTAGCGAGCAGAAGGCTCAGCAGAAACGAGCAGTATTCTAGACTAGGCCTGACATACATTTTATAGAGGCTGATTCTAATGTTGACGGTTTTAAAATTTCTGAGAATAAACCCAATAGTTTGGCGTGCTTTCGAGACAATCAGCGCGCAGTGCTCTGACATATTAAGACTACTAGAATATGATTTGCCCAGATCCTTTATAACTCCGGCCACATTTAAATCGTGACCATCTATGCTTAGGTGGGGCTGATGGTTGTCACCAATAACCATAACGGAACACTTTTGCCAAGAAAGTGAGAGGTGCCATGTGCGACACCACTGAGTGAAGGCCTGAAGATCCTATTTTAAGAGCTCAATCACGATGTTGCGATCAACCGGTTTATATCGATAGGCAAATTTTAAATCGTCAGCGTACATAAAGGGCCTACCATACTGAAAACAATCAGGAACATCTTTGACAAAGAGGCAAAATAGAAGCGGGCCGAGCACGCTGCCCTAAATAACTCCACTCCTCACATGCGTGGGGTTGGAGATAACATCAGAAATTTTAACTCGTTGTGCGCAAGCATTCAAATAGGAAAATATTAAGTTCAGAAGCTTGTTACCTATGCCGAAAGAGGCAAGTTTTAGCAGAGGAGAGCATGGTCAACACGATCAAAAGCCTTAGTGAAATCGAAGTAAACGGTGTAAATTGCAAAACCGCTGTCTCTAGATTGTAGCACATGCTCAAAAAAAGAGAGCTGGCAAGTGTCACAAGACCTTTTTCGAGAAAACCATGCTGAGCCGCATTTAGTAGGTTATTCTCTCTTAGGTGACGCATCATCTTGTCTTTGATTAAGGTCTCGAAGATCTTCGAGACGGCTGGTAGTGTATTTATTGGTCTAAAGTCATCAAATGACGTAGGTCGGCCATGTTTGGGAATAGGCAGTATGTGCCATTCCTTCCAGAAAATATGGAAAGTTTCACTTTCAAGAGCAAGATTAAATATCTTTTACAGAACGGACGGAAATATATCGTTTGCATCCGCCCTTAGAACGCTGACCAGGACGCCATCTGGTCCTGGACTGTAAGATTGACGAAAACGCCGAATGGCTACGGTCACGTCCCAGAGGGTAAAAGTTATGGTTTCGAGGACGTTACCGGACCAAACCCGGATATTAGGAAAGGGGGCGACAGTATGTTCACTAAACGTTCTAGACAAGAAAGCATTGAAGCTATCAGCAGTCAATTTAGCGTCAGCTATTGGGTTTCCTAAGGCGTCTCGAAGTACGGGGTGCTGCATTTTTCTCTGCGCTTTTAATGTGCGCGAAAAGAGCTTCGCAACATTTAACGAAGGGTTTTCGGCAATGTTAACCTCATCGGCTTGTCGTTTTTCGTCAGACAGCCTCTTAGCCTCTTCAAAGATTTGTTGGATCAAGGTCAGGACGGAAATGTCGTTTTGTAGATGAAAACGACGGGAGAGTCTACGCATTCTACGGCGGAAAGATAAAGGGGGTAGACTATTTCCTTGACATTAATTATTTTCTTACGGGGAACGAAATGAGAAATGAGTGGACCTAGAACTTTGTAAAAAGTATCAGTACAAACATTCATATCCGAACATACAAAGAAGTTAGTCCAGTCGTGGGAATTTAGGTGTGTTAGCAATTCCCTCATATTTACTGATCTGAAATCACGGAAAATGCTATATTTTTTGGAAAACGTTTCAGCAGCCTCTAGTTCTAGTGTAGAAATAAATAAAGTATGATCGAATTCCATAGTGGATCTAAAGGTGACACTGACAATGGCTGACAACCTCTACAAAAAATAAGATCAAGTATGTTTGATACTCGGGTGGGAAAATTAACTACCTGGTCCCACATGCCTATATCTATGGCCTCAAGTAGGTCTTCGAACTTTACAGGACCGGAAGTTGGAAACCAGAGAACTTCAGGAAGATTGAAGTCACCTGCAATCAAGCAGTACTTCAGATTTAAGTCAGCTGCAGCGTGAAATGCCTGCGAGAGACAAAGATCGTAATCCTCGCTGGCATTGGGTGGGCGATAGACACTACCAACGATTAAAGAGTAGTTATTTTTAAGAACTACTCGGAGCCAACAGCTCTCTTCTACCGCGGTAAATTGGCGATAGTCCAACGGAAGAAATGTATGTGGTTGCCTAACATAGATACAGCTTTCTCCACCACGGCCTTCGTGTAGATCATTCCGAATGTAAGCGTAGTCTAGAATAGAGAGTTCGGAGTCAGATACACAGGGTGTTGCCCATGTCTCTGTAGCTATTACAATGTCGGGGCGGTGGATGAAAACCAGATTCTGGAGCAAAGGCATCTTATTAAGCAGATTTCTGGCATTGAGGACGATTAGTTTAAGTGGGCACGTTTTTGGTTTCTGAAACGGGACAGTTAGGCTGTCAGAGTGACTGCCTTCGGCCAAAGAAATGCTCTTTTCACTTGAACTATCTGTCCATCCCTTATTTTTAGATTTTCCTCGCCATTGGTCTTTCGTGTTTCCAGTTCTATTATTAGCTGTCGCATTTTCATTCGCTCTTTCAACCTATATTCCAGTTGAAAAAAACACTTCAGGATGCGTACCTCACAGGGTTGATTTTCTCTGTAGCAGGAGCTGTGCCTGTGCTTCGTTTTCCATAATAATTTTAAGAGGTCTTGGTCGAGGATTTGAGTCGGGTGTAGACAGAGCCTTCCCTATTCTATATGCTTGAGAATGTGAATGGACTCGCCGTCCGTTAGCAGCGTTTTTGGATACAATTGAAGGAGTTCCAATTCATGTTTAACTCGCTCCTTTGGAATAATTGAAGCTGACTCCGGGACACCTTTAATGACTACATTCTCTTTTCGACTCAATCGAGGGCCAGTTTGTAACTCAGATCTTTCAACTGAGCGAGTTCTGGTAACCAGTTCACTTTGCCTGATATGTCCAGATGAACCGGGTGTTGGGCAGGCTGGAGCCAAATCTCTGCACGACTTGTTCTTCTTAGACCTTTTCTTCTTTGGCTTTACAAACTCGCCAACCTCTTCAACTTCAAATGTTGGTGCACCGTCTACCAGTGATGTAGCGATAGGCGGTAAAGCCAGATTAGTGCTGATGCTACCCGAACTAAGTACTGGTGGAGTGGCGCAAGGACTAGATGGGGCTCCCTTCGGAAGTAGCGAAAATTCCTCTAGTTTACCGGGTCCAGCAATCGCGATATGTTTAATGTGACTTTTATGTAAGTTTGAAGAAGCTATATATGAAAACGAATTTTTCTTTGTGGTAGGTTTATTACGAACAGGAGTTTTTTAGCAGTTGGACAAGATATAGATTTTTTAAAGTTATCTATTTCTTGTCTTAGATTGCTTATATTCTGCTGCATCCCTGAGAATTTCACATGGAGGCTGAAACACCCCATACCTGTTTCGTCTTCGTAAGCTACATTAGTTAAGCTTACGGAACTTTTACCCCGTTTAGCTGGAGGTAAACAAATAGCAGAATAACGATAGTTACAATTGTTTTCTGCTTGTCCATTAACTTGCTAAACAATTAGCAATGGTATTGAGGCTATTTGGCTGAAAATAAAGACGCGGGGATCGCAGTCCCTTGAAGTCATGACTCTCTACCGACCACCGGGGACAGACACTGACGCTGATACTTGTTTGTTGGAGAACATAAGGAGATTAGCAGTCGACCTGATGTTGTTCTCATGGGTGACTTCAATGCACCCAGCATTCGATGGAATGATCTGCAGGCACAGAGCTCAAAGTTTTCCTTCGATCATCGTCTGCTTAAGACAACACTTGAAACTCTTTTCACCCAACATGTATTTGTCCCAACGAGAGCGCGTGGAGGACAACAGGCTAGTTGTTTAGATCTCGTCTTCACTAAAGATCCTGACAGTATAGACGAGCTACACTGCCTACCTCCACTTGATCGAAGCTATCATGCAGTACTTTCATGGGAGTATGGTTTATATTCTGTGCCATCTGCAATAAATGAAACCAGGCCTAATCTCTGGCGAGGAGACTTTTGCAAGATGAGAGCTGAGGCATCACGAATAGACTGGGATCTTCTCTTCTCCGGGAATGTCACTAAGGACTAGAATTTATTTATGGAGTATTTGTTGAATCTAATAAAAATGCCATTGTCCGCCATCACAACTAGGATATCTAACAGACCTCAGTGGTTAAATAACATGGGATCTAAAAAGAGGTTAACAGGAAAGGGAAGGCTTTGGAAGAAATTTTGCTGATCCAATGAAAATTAAGCCTTACAAGCGTACAAAACTCAAAGGAACAAGGTTAAAAGCTTAATCTTCCAAAGCCGACGGGATTACGAGAGGGATTTGCTCCAGAGAGCAGTTCACAATCCCAAATTACTCTACAGCTATGTAAGAAAAAAACCACGCGTAACAGGAACCCGATTCCTGTTATGAGAAACGATGACGGTTTCTGAGATATCAGAAAAATAAAAAAACAAAGCTGAACACTTTTCCCAGTTCTTTTCAGTCGGTTTTCACTCAGAGAAGCTGTTTTTATTCCATCAAGTTACGAGACTATGGCAGTGCCACTTATTCAGGATATGCTCTTTCAAGAAGCGGTGGTCTTTGAAGAACTAAAAAGTCTGAAGGCATGCAAATCCCCCTGGCCCCGACGAGATTCCAGCAAAGCTACCTCGAACTTGCTCGAGAGCTGGCGAAACCGCTATCATTGCTGTGACAGAAATCGTTCGATACGGGAATTCTTCCTACCGACTGGAAAAACAGCCCACATTGCACCGCTTCACAAAAAGTGGTAGTCGTGCATTTGCTACAAATTACAGGCCTGTAAGCCTGACCTCAATCTGTTGCAAGGTTATGGAGAAGGTTGTCAAAAAGAAATTGATGATTTATTTAGAAACCCGTAACCTCTTATCGACTGCACAATACGGCTTTTGTATGGGAAGATCGTGTGTTACGAACTTACTTTATACGATGCAAAGCTGGACAAAAGCACTCGGTGCAAAAGACACTGTGCATGTGGCCTACATTGATTTCCAGAAGGCCTTCGATAGTGTTGCACACCAGCGTCTTCTTCGCAAGTTGAGAATGTTCGGTATTGGCGGCAAACTTCTTACGTGGATCAAGAATTTTCTCGTCGGTCGTTCCCAAGTGGTCTGCGTAGGCGGATCGCGATCAAAGCGCACAGTCATTAAGAGTGGAGTCCCACAAGGTTCAGTGATCTGGACCGATCCTATTTCTCTTGTTCATTAATGATTGTGTACAGGAATTGGACTGTAACTTTGCTATGTTTTGCGGACGATATAAAAAAATCTGGAAAGTTATCCACAATGCTGCTGATGCAGACAATTTCCAAGAAAAATCTTCGTCGATTGGACGAGTGGTCCCGCAAATGGCTCTTTGTCCTTCAACTCAAAACAAATGCACCCTGCTACGTCTGGGAAATCGAAATCAGGTCACTGATATGCGACCCTACTATTTGAACGGTTTGCCACTCCGAGAAGCACAACACACAGAAGGATCTTGAGTTTGGATGAAAGATAACCTGAAGCCTTCTACGCAATGTTCCAAGGCAGCTAAATCCGCCAATTCAATACTGTACGCCTTCAAGCGGGCATTTAAAAGTTTTTCGATGAAGACTGCTTTTACTAAAAGTCTTTGGTACGTTTGTAAGGGCCACATCTTGAATATGCGATCCATTTTTAACATCATTTATGCTCTATGTTATTCGAATGCGCAATGAGCCGCACGTCTACGTTTTGATATAGCTTTTATGAAAACGAATGGTACTAGCTGTTTCATACAGCTAGATCAAAACATAATCAACACTATGATATATAATACAAATATGAAGACTGTATGACTGCATTGAAAGTTTCTTACCGTTGAACTCTTCTTGCTCCTAATCTATTTTCACCTTTTTAGCAATCAGTCAACTAAGTCTAATTATTCGGCAGACCCCACACCGGAATCGACTGCGCTCACATCTGATTGGAAGTACCTATCCCTTTGAATCGACCGCAGACGTTTCTACCTCTGTCAAATGAATACCCTTGAACGTCAATAACAGACTAGTCTTGACTCTAAACAATATTTCTCTGATACATTCATCTTCATTCTGTATAGCTGTTTTTACTTAATTTTGCTATTTCTAAACCTTGGAAAACAGGTTTTTTTACTTAAAACAAACTCGTCATTTCAACACTGCTATTTAAGCAAGCAAACAAACCAAAGCTTAAGTGTTTAATGAAAAGAGGAGTTTGTTTTAGGTTTTTTCCTGTGTTCTAAGGATTTGACGGTACCAAGCAGTGCCAAATCAATAAACCTTTTTATTTATTTAAGCCTGGCGACCGTGGACCCAACAGGACTACAACATGCTCGAAAGGGTGCAGCGGCGAGCCACAAAATTAGTAAGAGTTCAAGCTGAACTGCCATATAAGATTCGTCTTAATAACCTAAAGCTCTATCCTCTGAGTTATAGGCAGTTGCGCGGAGACTTGATACAAACCTTCCATATCGTTCGTGGCATGGATTGCGCCCTCCTATGGGATGACTTTTGCCAACTTGCCACTACGAAAAATCTCCGAGGTCATCCATTCAAACTAAGTGTGCCCCAAGTAAGATTGGATGTAAGGAAATATTTTTTCACCATCCGTGTCGTGGAACCATGGAATAACCTACCTGAGGCGATTGTTATGTCCCAGTCTGTGTATACATTCAAACATCGGCTTGACATACATATGTTACAGTACCACGAAGACTAGGTGGTTACTTAACCTTAACAATATCAGTGTACCACGTTAACCTGCCTGCATTCACTTGACTGTTACTTGTTTAATTTGCTTCTAATTCTTGCTACTTTTATGTACCAAATAGGATTTCAAAGGCGTAAGCCTATTTTTCCTCAAATACACTGAACTGAACTGAACTGAAGATCCCTGCAAATATGGCCGAGTGGGTAGAGGCGCCGATAGATTCGGTCCCAAGCAATTTTTGTGGTGCAGATTCAAAACTAGGTCGTGGACCAATTTTTGCGAAAAATAAACTTAAGGAACTTGAGTTTTGCATGTTAGAATTGCCACAAAAATTAACAGAGAGTCAGTTAGGATATTCAACAATAAGAATATGAAAAATATATGACTCAGCCTTGAGTTTGAGCCCCTTCCGCGATTGAAAGCAGATGCAGGAAGCACACAGCCGGCGTAAGTTTCAGAAAGTAGCAAAGATTGAGGGTTCAAGTCGCAATTTACAAACTCAGGGGAATATAAAGACAATTCTTTAATAATTTTTCAGCACCGTGTCTTCTACACTGAGGTAGAGACTAAAAACTCTTAGGCTCGAGGTACTTGAAATTATTTCATTTTCTCAATGGCTGGTCGTATAAGGAGAAATCATAATTCGTGGGGGACTAGAGGTAGAGGAAAAATAATTTGAAGAAGTTCTCTTAAATTACCGATGGTCCTTTCTCCGAGTCATAGAGAAAGCTGCTTGGAAAGATAAGGAAAATAAAGATTAATAGAATCAGTGTTAAGATAAATGTGCAGTCTTCGCTTGAATGCAGATAGACTAGTAACGACCAAATTTTAATTGGCAAGTTATACCAAAGAAAGCTGTACATTGAAGCAATGAATAGAGAACGTATACATTTGGAGGATGCAGGAGGAGGTAAAATAAGTGCAGAATTTCTAAGGTTATAAGGAAGACTAGCAGGGGTAATGACAGGAAGCTTGGGGAGATTTAAGCGATTATTTAGTCGATACGGAAGACAACAGCCTGCTTCAAGTCTCCTGGCCCCAAAAGATATTTTAGCTTCGTCAGCTGGTATCTAATTGAGTTTGGAATTATTTGAAAAGAATTGGATACAGTAGATTTTTTGTGAAATGTCTTTGGACATTTTCAATTTTATGAATGGCTAGATTCGTTCATTAAACCGAAGAAATGACAGCAAAAATTCAAAAATGGAAGTACAACCACACGATTAAGTCTTAATTCAATGTCAGGAACGTAGCACTTATAAGAAATAAAAGCCACAAGTCTGAGCAGGTTCGACCGATAATTCTATCGCATGAGGTGAAATAATTAATTTATTGGTGTAGGAACATTAAAATCAGTTGAGCAACCTTTAAAAATAACAGGTGGCAGACTTAGAGATCCAAAAACACATGTAGCTTCACTTTGAAGATGAGAACTCCATTAGCCATGTGGAGCTCCACACAGAAAGAGCGTCTATGGCCGAATGACATTTGTTCTAGGCATCGATCGGCCATAGAGTTAGAGAAGGAATACACGCATTTGAGGTCATCAGCATAAATGTAAGATGAGAAAATGTTTAACTATCGATGAAATATCATTTATGCAAAGTAAAAACAACAAAAGAGCTAACACGCTACCTTGAAGGACCAATAAAAACTGGGGATGCACTTGAGTAAAGAGGCCCCAATTAAAAACCTTTATGTGTTTTGAGTCATATAGGTATGATCTTATAATGTCAGTAAAGGGGAATAAGAAATCCTATAGCCTCTAGTTTTAGCTAGAAATCCTCTATGAAAGGCATTTTATCGAATGCTTTACTAGGATCAAAATAGATAACTGCTACAGAAAGATGATCATTCGAGGAGAGGCTAGTAGATTTAAAAAAAGACTAAATCGCAGGTTTCACAATAGCGATCTGGTTAAAAAGCCATGTTTGGGAGGAAATTGAGAATTTGCTTACTCAAACAAAAATCCCGTAATTGTGCTTTTGCAATTAGTTTTTCCAAAAGATTTCAGGAAGAGAGGGCGTTTTATGAACACCACGATAGTTTATGAATGTCAGAGCGGGAACCAGATTTAAAAACTGGAAATTATAATGGAAGTTGTCCAATAATCACGAGAAGAAACCATTTTTCGAGAAATGCTGGGAATAATTTGCTCAGTAACGGTGAAAAAAATCGCTTTACTGTTTAATAAGTGAGTTTGAAAATGTTATCAGTTCCAGCCAAATGTGCATTTTTAGGGGAACTATTTCTATTTGAATACTTTAAGGCAAGTAATTTAATGGTTGTAAGACTGTTGAATTTTGACTGTAGAGATATTGAGGAAGAGAGGCTAGTTTCAATGGTTAAAAGTGGTTGGCAAAAAATGAAGTTATCAATTCTGCTGTGTCCAAATCCTCTGTATGAAATATTTGTTACAACCAAGTAAACGCGGAGTAACATTCAGACGCTTAGCTAATGACCGAAACATGGAAGAATTGATCAACAGATTTGGATTAATTGGCATCCCATAGTGTCCGAGACTCCTTATGGCTATCTCGCGCGAGCCTAATTTTCAAGGTTAATTCAAATATTTGTGCTATCCTTAAGTAAACTGACAAAGAGATTTTAGAGCATGAGATGTGACCAATCAATGTGAACCACGTTGTAGGCCAAAAGGTTCCACAGTGTTCTCCGCTATTGTCACGCCATTGGCCGGAATATTCGAGAAATGCATAAAGTAAGACTCCGGCTGGGAAGAGCAAACGAAAATAACTTGAAGACCGGATCACAGAATGCACGTGCGATCCCGATGGCGGCATATATGCACTTCTATTTGAAGAAGAAGGCCCGAAATTGGAGTTTAAAGAGAAGGTGGAAGCCCTGGTTTTGAAGCTAGGCCAGCATGAACATGAGCGGTACGTAAAGTTCATTTTTCCCATGCAGTCGGTAGATATATCATTTGCGGAAATGGTTAAGAATTTGAAATCGTTGTTAAGTTTCTCATTGGCCTTATTCAATTGATGTTACGAGTGTTTTCACATAGAAAGGCAGCCTCATGAAGACACTTTTGACCTGGCTGGCCGATAGAATGATGCATATCGTCAAAAGACTTAGAACAGGCCACTAGTCCGCAGATAAAGGCCCTCCTTTTTCATTAAATCACTAAATCTGTCAGAAAAACGCTAACGTCTGCACACAATTGCTCGCTCAGCTAGATCAGTAAATAAATAAATTGTATATTAAAGACCCAGAGGTCCCCATAATTACAAATTTAGTATCGCGGTATAAATAAATACAAAGTTGATAATTGCTGCACTATGTGAACAGCCATATGAACAGCAGTAATGATTAGTATGGTAGGCATATCCGACTCAGAACGATTTGCCATTTTTAAAAACAATAGTCAAAAATCTTCGGCATATACGGTGAACTAGAAAAGAAGCTGTAAAAAATTCCTACGGTTAAATTTGGGGCGGAGTTCAGCGAGCCAACAATTTAAAAAAAACTAGGAGAAAAAAACTGCTTCTCTAAAAATTAACAGCTGGAGTTGATAGGATTGGTACGATGAAATTGGATAGTGAGCCTGTGATCCCCCGGAAACCATGGCCTATAAATACTGCGCACCTTTTGCCTCAGATACCCTACTTCTGGCTCTGAGGATAGGTTCGAGAGAGGATCCGAAACATCGGGCCAATTAACACCATGGTCTAATGATCGACTCTTCTTCTTATATACAGCCATCAGTCAATCTCGAGTCATACGTGTGGAGGAGGAAAAGAGCCAAGGTTAAGATATAAGTTTGAAACACTCTGCAGGTAGCTCGCTCTTAATTAATAATAAATAAATAAGTAGCATTGTTTAGGCCCAGAGGCTCCTATCATTACAAACTTAGTATTGCGGGCATAAATAAAAACAAATTGGATAATTCCTGCACTATGTGAGCAGCCATATGAACAGCAGAAATGAGTAGTATGGTAGGCATATCCGATTCAGAAAAAGTTTTCCTTTTTAATACAATAGTCAACAATCTTTGGAATAAACGGTGAACTAGTAAAGAAGCAGTAAAAACTCCTACGGTTAATTTGTGGGCGGAGTTTTTCGAGCCGCCAATTTAAAAAACTAGGAGAAAATAACTGCTTCTCAAAAATAGCTTAGAGTTGAGGAGATTGGTACGATGCAGTGGGATAGTTTTTGTGATGATGCTGGCAACGTATGAGTGTTCGGAACGCTCTTTGTCGGGTGACAGATAATATAACAGTCAGAGTTACTGTATATAGCCACCATGGAGGTGAGAGAGGATAAACTCATCATAGACAGCATGGTCGAAACGAAGAGGGGGGAAGTAGAGGTCACGAGATCATCACCGAGATGCGACCTTGCTGACTGCATAGTCCACCAACAAAGAGGCGAAACATCAGAACCCGCAACGATAATCAACAGATCTCGTAGATCATCGTCAGGGTTGCTTAATCGGAGGAAAGTACCAAGGTTGCCAAGTGTTGGCGATGCTAGTTAAAAAGGAGGGGACGGTGCAAAAACTAGCAGAGTAGTGGGTCCGGATCATGAATATCGAAAACGGCACTGGTCTGATCGGTGACATTTACAGTAAACCTTGCGTGTTTTTGAAAGGAAAGCAAGCAGACCGAAGGAGGACACTAGTTTTGCAAGAAAACCGAAGACAGTTTGCTTTTTTTACAGCGTGATTCCCAGGAGCTAAGTTGTGAAGACAGAAAATTCTTGATGGTCAGTATCGATGGATAACCCGCTAGGCTGTAGGTTGACACGGCGTCAGACCTCACGATAATCAGAATAGACATGTGGGAGGCTATTTTGGTCGCCTGAACTGAAACAGCAGCCGTCCGTACCTGGGCATAAAAATAATACACAAAATGCAATAGTGGCGGTAAAGAAGCATAACGGGAGAATAAGGTTGGGCGCAGATTAATCAGCTGGGTTAAATGGCGCTTTAGAAGACTATTATTTCCTCTTCCGACTGTGGAACACATTTTGATGACGTTGAATGGCGGAAACATTTTCGCAAGGATTGATCTCTCTGAGGCATATCTACAGTTACCAGTTGATGAGGCCACACAGGAGATGTTAAAAAGTAATACACATAAGGGTCTATTCAAATATACTCCTTTCAACTATGGCGTCAAAACGGCACCCAGCCTATTCCAGTAGCTTATGGACAGCATGCTTACAAATGTCCCGTCACCTACTTGAATGACATTTTCGTCGCCGGTCGAACAGACGAAGAGATGCTTCAGAGACTCGATAAGTTCATGGAAAATCCTATTGATTATGGCCTAACAATTAACATGGAGAAGCGTGAGTTCCTTCTAAAAATAACTACTTGGGATTTGTGATAAGCGAAGCAGAACGCTCATCCTATCCAGAGATAGTTGCAGCATTCACAAATGTAAATGTGCCAAAGAATGAACGTGAGCTACAATAATTCATGGGCTTCGTCAGCTACCAATCGCCATTTATTGCAGGGCTGCACAACTCAAAGCCACCGTTAAGCCAGCTGCTTTGCAAATATGCGAAATTCGACTGGTTTTTAGACTGTCAGGAAGTTTTTGACAGTATTGAGGCGAAGATTACTGAGTCAACTGTGCTCTTACATTTCGAAGCCGACAAATGAACTATTGTTCAGGCGGATGCATCTGAGTACGGACTTACCGGCGTTCTTCTTCAGGAGGGTTCACATGGAAATATATTGCCCTTAGTGCATGTCGCCCATTCATTTTCAAAGGCAGAAAGAAACTACAGTCAAATCGAGAAAAGGCACTGGTAATCATCTTTGCAATACGGAAATTTCATCCGTTCATATACGTTTGACATTTCGTCATTAGCCACTAAAGTGTTTTGCTGGCCACAAATCGTGGTGTGCCCCAGTACGCAGCGAAGAGGATACAACGGTGGAGTACTACCCTCTGAGTAACGGCTTATCAATTAAATACGTGCCCACTCAGAATTTCGGGGCTCCAGATGCTTTATCACGATTGGGCGTAAGCGGCAAAAATCCCGAAGATGTGGTGGTCACAAGCAATTTGATACAAGATGATGATGAATTCAGTCACGTCGTCCGGCAGGTGCCCTTCACAGCCGAACATATCAGGGCAAGCATAACGGCCGACCCAATTTCACACCAGGTAAAGGCGTTTATTTGGAACATTTGGCCCTTCACGAACCGGAAGGAGCAGTTGTACATCACCGAAGAATTTATTATGTATTATTTTAGAGTGGTGATTCCACCCAAACATCAAGAACAAGTTTTACGTGAGCTTCACGCCGGACACCAGGGTATGACTCGTATGAAACACCTGGCCCAAAGGTACGCATATCGGCCAGAAATTGATAATGATGTGGAATCTTTCGTTCGAAGTTGCGGTCCATGTGGATGTTTCGCTAAGATCCCACCAAAACTACCACCTCTGCCATGGCCGGAGGTGACGAGACCGTGGACTTGAGTTCATATGGACTTCGCTTGGCCATTTTTCAACCGAATGTTTCTAGTAGTCCTCGACACATGGTCAAAGTGGCTAGAAGTTTTCGATGTCGAGGCAGCCACTGCCGAGGTCACAGCGGAAAAGACGAAAGAACTTATCTCCAGATATTTCATCCTACAGAGGTTGTAACAGATAACGGCACCAAGTTTTCGTCATCAGTGTTTTAACAGTTGTGCAAAAATGGGGAATCCGACATGGGACGTCACCGCCATTTCATCCCCAATCGAAAGGTCAAGCAGAACGTTTCGTTGACACCTTCAAAAGAGCTATGAGAAAGATATGAAACACAGGGGTTAAAATTAGCGACCTCACAACTTTCCATATGGCCTACAGAACAACCCCGAAAAATGAACTCGGTTGTCAAAAACCAGCCAAAAGTTTCTTGGGAAGACAACCTGATGTATGACTTTAGTATCTACAACCTGAGGTTCAAGCTTCCCACCAGCCAAAAGACTATTTTCAGGAGAGAGAAGAGGTACTGGCCGAAATTACAACGCTGGCAAGAAACCGTGGGTAGAGGGCACTGTCACAAAGTCGAGAGGCATTGTCTTCAAAGTGGAAATGGCAACGGGATAAGTTAACGACATGCGAACTAGCTTAGACGGATGTTCACCACGGATGGCCAAATAGCCCTCGATTTGCTATGTGACACGTTCGAGGTCGAGAATGACAAAGTAGACACAAGGCCAACATCAGCTACCATCAGCAGGAGCCATAGAAAAACACAAACACCGAAAAAACTCATCATGGGCCCGAAAAAGAAGGGATATGATGTCCACCTTTCAAAAGCAAGAGGTTTTACGGAGAGGGGAACCACAGTCAAGTCGCGGCCAAACGCAGGAAGGGCAACTTATGACGCACGCCAAAATAGGCCAAGCCGGCTGAGAAAGACACGTAAGAAACCAGTAACCTATTGGTGTGCGTCACTGCACGGAAAAACGCACGAAGCCCTGACGCATCGCGTGTGGCCCAAACTCTTGAGAAGTTTGCGTGAGGGGTTTCCAGCGTGAGATGCGACCAATCAATGCGAACCACGTTGCAGTTCAGAAGGTTCCAAAATACTCTCCGCTATCGTCACGCCATTGTCACGAACATGCGAGAACACCCAGGACTCAATAAATAAATGAGAGGTTATGAGCTAAAGATTCCGCCTTATTCTGCCGGCCCAGAATGAAGTGTTTTTTTCACGAAAACCCGTTTTTGCCTTCTCCTCTGCCACACCCATCACGATAGAAAAAATATATGACTCAAATAATTAGCTTCCAGTTACTTTAAATGTTTGGCTTTTTCTCACTAGTTCTGTGTAACGGAGGTTCCCTTTAATTTAAATATAAACTAAAAATGGATTTATTAGAGAAGTATCTGACGTTATCTTTAATGCGGGCAGAATTTCAGGGTTTGGCCGCAACTTCATGGCTTCCACATTTTCCAGTGACGCATTTATGATATTTTTCTGATGTAACACCTCTTGGATGCCACAAAAACTCTTTCAATTATTAAATAAATGTATTTAATACCCATTTGCATGCAATTTCAAAAGAAACCAACAGTGTAGATCAGGCTATTAGCATAAAAATCTGAAAGAACATATTTATTAGTGTTTTTCACTAAATTAATGTTGTTTAAGGGAAAAACTACTTCCCATAGGATGATGGCAGTTTTGAACGGGGAAGGGACAACACAGGTGCAATGTATTAACATCTCCTGTATTTTAAAGGAACCAGGCAAGGGTGCATCCGGGGATGGCTGCTCTCAGCCTGTTAAAGACTCGTCAGTTGAGGGGCTGTAAAGACAAAGCAATCGCCCTCAAGATAAGTCCTGGGACCGGGATTAGATGCTACGCTATCTTTATAACAGAATAGAAAGGAAAAAGTATAAACAAGCACAGTTCCCAAGGAATTTGCTTATATTTCGCATAAAGAGTCATTTCGTCTACCCATTTTCAGAGGCTGGAGAGTACTGCACACAGATCTAACTATATGCCGCTGTGCCTTCTGCGTGGCTTACCAATACCGACCGTAGGGCTGCGTCGAACCCGCATCTCACTGTGGCTTGTGTCGTCGCTGCCGCTCCCGTTGACCGACTAAGGGGTTTGAGTCAGCCTGCATCTCGCCATGGTTTGTTTCACTCCTGCTCTCGTTGCCCGCGGAGATAATTTGCGGCCCCGATTGTTCCATGCCGTGACTGTCTCCTGTCAGGGAGGTTCGTTAAACTAGATAGGGGCAAGGCACATTAATGTGGTGGTTAACTGAGTTGTCGATAAACATCCAGGCTTCTTTTATCTGCCTTGACCTTTGATCCTCACTTCGGCCTACAATTTCAATGGCATCAAAGTTGAAGTCGTGACCCATCTGCGCGGCATGGGTTGCTACCTCTGACTTTGTCTCCAACCTTCGTACAGCCAATTGATGCTCATGTATTCGCGTTTGTAGCTGTCGATCGGTTTCTACAACGTAGTTGCATATCCCGCAGCTGTATTAAAGCCGGTAGACTATGGCCGACCTTTTGGCCGCATGGCTTGCTGATGGATTGTTGATTTAGGCCTGTGGGCAACTCCTATTCCGAGAGGCGCGAATGATCCAGCCAGGGTTTTAGAGACCCTTTCATCTACAGAATTCTTCGCCAAGACACCTAATAAACTTCTTTCAGTGAACGCCTCTTTCTTTGGCCTACAAACCGGAAATCACGCTTGCACTACCATTAATATATATGTATTTTTATAGCTTTTGTACTAAAATAGACAAAAATGTACCATTTAAGCGGTGGTTTCATTATGTCGAATCTGCACGGTTGCTGTTAGGAAAGTGTGCAGTTAATTACACCACGTTTGTATACCTTGAAATCCTAGAGTATCTTCTATGTTTATAAACCTCGGGGTCACGCTTAAGTAGTATCTTCTATTCCATGGACTTCAGTGCGAACTACCTGCACGATCCGTTTCTCCTCTTTCTGACTCGCGAGTCCATCTCTCCATTTTAAGTTCGCCGTTCAAGACAGAAGCCCATGGTCACCGGTATCCAAAGGCCGCCAATGGCCCCATCGTCACCGAACAGGATGCCAAACCGGCTTCTGTACAGAACTGTTCTGTCTGCCGGCAGCCTGTGGTCGACCCTCTTCGCTGCTCTGAATGTGGCCGCGCCGGACATCCCAGCTGTCTGGAACTCCCACCGAGCATGATAGATGTCGTGCGAACGTAAGTCTCTTTTCCTATGCGCTTGGAGGCTGCTCGGGTCACCGCAGCCTGAACATTGTTGTCTTGCTATTTTTTTCAGCTACGCCTGGTCCTGCATGGAATGCAAGCAGTGTGTTGAGTGTCAGGACTCTGGTAATGGGGAACAGATGATGTTCTGTGACCGATGTGATCGTGGCTACCACGCCTTTTGCGTTGGACTGTCCGGTATCCCAGACGGTAACTGGGAGTGTCCAACGTGCGCTCCTCTGGGCAGCACCAAGACCGTCACAGCCAATTCCAGACGTTCCTCCTCGGTTGCCGTGAGCACTCCCATCAAGCAATCTAGCTCTGGCAGCGCCTCCCGTGTCCGTAGCAAGAGGCACGCGACCTCCAAGTCCGGCAAACGCGTCTCAGCCAAACGGGCTGATACTGGCCGCGTGAGTCCCCTCGTCTCCTTCGACGAGAGCAGTTGCGCTACGGAACCGGAGGAGGTTTCGACAGCAACAGCGGCAGCAGCTGAGGAGAGTGACAGTCTCCCATTGACTGGAACTGGAAGCCCCTCGGTCCGTGTCGAATGGACCGTCGATTCTCCCGCCAAGTAGCAGCAGTAGTAGTGGCCGTCACAGGCGTGCACACACACATTTCGTGTTTTTTTCCTTCGTCCTCCTTTTATACTCTATGGCACATTTCTCTTCTCTACCTCTGTGTATTTCTCTGTTTTGTTGTACATACACTGGTGCTCTTTGCACTTTTGACTGCGCTTGCCGAGACTGTTCGGGTAGCGAGGCAGCATCTCACTGAAACAGGACAGCTGTCAATAAGGTGGCGATGGTTCTGTGCTCCGCTTATGGCGTGGCTTCTCTGCTGCATGTGTGATTCGAGCCCAAGGCTATCATGGTGTGCTAAGCGCTGTGGCTTGAAAGGTTGCCAACCGAGGGGACAATTTGGACTGCGCGGTCAGCCCAGTGTGTGTTTGTGTGGAGAGGTCGACTGGTGGTTTGACAGTCGGGCTGCGATGGTTCCTTCTGAACGTGACCTCTGGCACTCATACATATGAAATATGACCCGTGCAACCCCCTGTTGTGTTAAATCCTGATTTTGTTTTGGGGGCCAACCCGTGTACGTGGTACGGGTCGACGAGGTCACTAAACATCAGTAGATTTGCTTATTCCCCACACAAGTCCACTGACCGGCTCGGAAGGTGGCTGGGGTCTAGGAATGGGAATAGAGTGAGGTTGATGGTTCAGCGCATTTTCTTCACTATAAACCATCTGAAGCGCTTGATGCTATCACGGTGCGCTAAAGCCGTGGCTTGGGTTGTCGAACGATGGGATAACTCGGACTGCGCGGTCAGCTCTGTGTGCTTTTTGTGGAGTGGCCGACTGAGCCAGATTGCAATGGCTCCTTTCCATATCCCACTCCATGGGATCGGAGCCAGGTGTAGCGGTTCGCCAAAGAGTGGCTGCGGCCGCGCCAGCCACCTGCGCCCTCCCGCATCCGGTCTTCTTGACATGGTCATGACACCAGGCCCAGGTGGGAGAGGAGGAGAGAGTGCAGTAGATGCAGCGCGAGTCTACTCTCACTATAGTCTAATTCACGTGCACGTTACCTTCCTTGCACCACCTTTCTGTTGGAGCATATTGTGGACTTCGTCGAAAACGGCAGTGAGACTGTCTACTATACCATGTGTGCATCCCAAGCGATGAACTGTTCCTTCTCAGAGGACATTTACGTAGCCTTCGGAGGGTTACTGCCTCCACATCCTGGTTTCGTTGTTGCTTATTGACTAGGTCGTGTTTGGTATTCGCGTTATGCAGCACAATACGGTCTCTTAAACGGGACGCACGGTAGATTCACTGGACCAACCAGGGGGCAGATCAATGTACAACATATGTTATTGAGGATGGGTATCCACAATGAATGCCACCCATGGGGGTGTGTGGTAGCACGCGTAGGCGCCGATTCACGCCACGCCTGTCATCTTGACTGGGTCTTTACAACTGGCTCAGGTGGGTGAGGGAGGAGTGCGGTAGATGCTTCGCAAGTCTGCTATCACTATCAACTAGTTCACACGCCAGTCATCATCTTCGGTTCCACTCCGCTGTGGGGCACGGTGAAAATCGGCGGTAGAGTAGCTAACGAGATCAGCAATCTCCAGGAGCTTAGTGTTTGCCGTTAAACCTCGTTCACGTCCACTCACCATATTTTCCGGCATTTTTTCAGCCCCTAACACACATAAGTAAACCTTAAACGATGACCAAATGACTCAGTTTCCAACGTCTTGTGTGCCATGACTTGGCGTGGGTATTACTGAGGGATAACGGCTAGCTGGCCTAAGCTTAGCATCCCAATGTTCCGTCATCAGCGCTCCTTCTTGGCGGTGAGGGGCTATGGAAGGATGGGTTATGTAAATTTTTAGCGACGGCCTGTTTGACCAGACTTCACCGCACGCCTGTAGTTGCGCGCTCTTGGGGACGTCAACGCTGCCATTGACTGATGCTGCCTTCGCCCGCTATGTCTTGCGCACTAGCGTGTGACAATTTCCGCCCAAGCGCATGCCCTGACTTTCCACGCAGATCGATATTTCTCTCTTCATCGATTGGTCATAGCTGTCCACACCTCGCCTGGACAAACGTAAGAACGGCTAGTGATGGTGTTTGCCTGGTTAGAACGCTGGTTGCTGCGTTTCGTGTACTGTAGAGTGCCTGGGAAAACGTTGTCCACCTGTCTTCCGACTTTGGATCTTTCAATTTGTCGACCATCTTACCTCGATACGCCCATGACTGCCTTAGGTTATTCGACTCAAGGTTAGCGTCGTTTTTTGAAAAAATAACGAGGAATTTTTCCTAAGTACATTCAATCCTGTGAATGAAAAATGTTCCGGCTGGTTCGTCTAATTTCGACCCATGTCAACAGGTTAGTATGACTCATGGCAAGGTTGAACTTCTTGCAAGGATTGGAATGTGAACGAGAAGCAAACGTGGGGCACATGTACTGCCTCTTGGCCTAGATGGAGCCACCAGAAATTTCATACCGTTTGCAATGTATGCCGCCCGTGGCAGTTCGACCGTCGATTTCGACGAGGTCCACCGTATGCCGCCCGTAGTGTCTGAACGTCAGGCCAAATGCGCGCGAAAAGCGAGCAGTCAAGGGCACAGACGCGCGTTCAGACACGTTTGTCCTGATTGGTCGACCTTCAGCCTTAAATTTCCCCGTTCGATATATCCGTCGTGTCTACAAGCTCCCCATTTGTGCCGTCTTCCGTGCTTAGTACATGCCCTGCTTATAACCAATGTTCTATTTTGTATGCATAATATTGGTGACAGCTTAACGAACATGGCTCCATTATTGTATACACCGTTAATTTTATGGCCGAAACAGGCTCTGAAACTCAGATGATTCGTGGTTGTAATGGAGAAAGCCATTTTTAAGGATAGTATTGAACTGATGCCCACCTTGTTGCCCACAATTATCCTGGACGCTGCGTCTAAATTGAAGCTCCTCTGAACCGATCTCAGAGAGTTGAGGCAAAGGTACTTTGACAACCTCAAGTTACAAGAGGTAGCTGATGTCCAACTAACATTCATTAAGCTGGAGTTAGCTTTGGGCTGAAAAGACAACGTCTTCCTGAGTCGCTATCGTTTGTTTCAGATGCGCCAGGAAACCAGTCAATGCATTTTTTATTTCCTTACGAATTTGACGCTCGCAGTCCATGACCGCAGATATAAAGAGACCAAGGCACACACATTTGAGCACACAGTGCGCATTACACTCGCACAGCTCAATTTCTAAGATAATAGAAGCCTTGATTTTTCCATACTCCTTTGCAATTAGAGTGCATTTTTTGTTTATTCTTGGTTTAAAAAATATTGTTTCGTACTATTTTGTCCAACTAAATAGATAGTTAAATTAATTAATCATGCGTTGCGCAACTTTTGCGATTTCAAGCCGTGCCCAACTGTCGATTTCTTTTCGCTGTAGTAAATTAGCCGGAGTATTTTCTTGGCACTTGCACTGGAAAATTTTGTCCAATGGGCTACAATGGCCCGAAAAATAATGGCAAAAAGACGCAAACGTGCAGTCTGCCCTCCATACTTGTGTGCTAGAATCCTGGCAGGAGATACATCGGGCTCTGCGAGACTTCACAGCTTCACAAGCTATCATAAACTCTAAAATTCCTTTTGTTCATCATAAACCTCTTAATCCTCCAAGTCTCCCAAGCAACCACCTCTGCCTGCAATAAATGAACTTCGTCTGACGAAAAAAATTGATCTGACCTATCTGACTCCATCTCTGATGATGGATTTCAATGAGAATCCGAAACCTCCGGCTAATAAAGCTCTTGTTCCAATGATCGTGTCATCTTTCTCGCAAGAATAGATCGCCTGCTAAATGGGGGTATGGCTAATGCTTCCGAGGGAGTTATCCAAAAAGCTTTCAAAATCATTGGATGTATTAGCTCCACAACTAAAGAATGGATAAACCCAAACGTAATCTTATGCTGCGTAATATTTCCAATGACATACCTGCTATCGATGGTGCATATCCGTTTCTGCGAAGTTTTGGCCTGGGATTTAAAGTCGCGCGCGCTTATCGACTGCACTGATTCAGTCATGATGCCCCGATATTAGTCACTGTCTTCTTGATAGAAGTCGATTTCTAATTGCTAAGGAAGGAAATTACAAAAGACTTCTGTCGTAAATGGCATTGCTCATTTTCGTTTGACCTCAAACCAATGCAGAGGTAACAGAAATTTTTTTAAATGTCCTCAAATAAATAAATAATTGTATCTAATGCCAGTTTACAGACAAAGTAAAAAGAAATATACATTGGGGATCAGGCTAGCAATAAAAAACTCCTTACTGAATATAGTTATTAGTATTATTTCTAGAGCAATGCTTTTTCTGAGAAATAACTTCTGCCCATGGGATGATAGCGGTTCGGGACGGGGAAGGGTTTGCACAGGTGCAGTGTGTTAACAGTCTCCCTTAATTTTCATGCAACCGGGATTCTGTAACAGGCAAAGGGTGCCTCCGCAAACGGTCAATCACCGTCCGCTGAAGGATCCACTGGCTACGGGCTGCAGAGGCAGCGCCATCGCCCTCAGTATACGATCTGGGACCGGCCGCAGAGGACATACATTCCGTCAAACCGGAAGATAGATTGGACTGTATCGGCTCCCAGAATTCGTGGAAGAGGTTCTAAGGGTATAAATCTAGTGATATTCCTCTAACACAAAGAAAAATTTTGCAGAATGTTTATATTCCTATGTAGCTTATTTCGCATTGCAATGGTCTTTACGGGAAAAACTGACGATACCGGACTGTGTGTGTCAGAGGGAGAAATAATACACATCGCTGTGACTTTTTATTCGACAGTAGTTAAACTGCTTGTACGATAGTTTAAAAAGCGGGATGTCAGAGAAGCAACAATTCAATTTTACAAACAGGCTGGCTGCGTGTTTTACGGGAACCACGTTTATACAAGGTATGCGAGCGGGGCCTCTAAGACTGCATGCATTTCAGCGGATAAATGCGGAAAAATTAGAAAATACGCTGTCCGCTGAAAGTTGTTTTACTAAATCAAAAAGAGCAGTATTAATGACCTTGAGGTTGGTGATGTGTCAAATCTGGTCTTATGGGAAGCAGTAGTCCCGATTGGATGCATAACTAACCATTTTTCCCCCTTCTTTTCCATCCTCCTCCTCCTTTTCCTCCTCCTCCCTGTCCTCCTACTCCTCCAAATCCCCCTCCACAACAGAGGATCTAGACATTTCCCCGACCATAGTTAGGGCCGCATTACTCCATATAGAATCTGCCAAGTCACCTGGGCTGGATAGAATACCTGCATTAGCATTTAGAGAACTTGCTGACGAACTTTGCGAACCACTGTCCATCATATTCCAAAAGTCCCTTGAAGAAGGCGAACTCCCGGAAGAATTGAAGTTTGCATTAATGGCCTCGGTCTATAAGGGAGGTTCATGAATGGACTGCGAAATTACTGCCCTATCAGTTTAACTTGCATATTGTGTAAAATAATGGAGCGTATTATCTGGAAAACAACTAAATCTTATGCGATGTCCAATACGGCTTCCGTCCGGAACGTTCGTGTCTCACGAGGGCTCTTCAGTCGCATGAGAAGTGGACAAAGTACACAGGTAAGGCTTATCCAGTATATGTCATATTTTGGACTTCAAGAAGGCCTTTCAGTACATACCACCCAGGCTTCTTGTACATCAGATTTGGGACGTAGGAATTCGAGGAAAACTTTTCAATTGTATCAAGAGTTTCTTGTCTTTCAGGGTACCGAGAATTGTTGTTTGAACCTCTATCTCAGAATGGGCAAAAGTGGAAAATGGTGTCTCACAGGGTTCTGTTTCGGGCCCGCTAGTCTTCCTTATTTACGTGAACGACTGTCTCAATAACTTAGATTGTGAAGAGGTCATGTTTGCAGATGACTTTAAGATACGGACTGAAGTCAGCTGCGCTGACGATGCAAAATTGTAACAATCGAATATTGACCAACTATGTGCCTGGTTGGCCAGCTGGCCAAGTGTGTGATCCTACACATAAGCATCGGTCGAAAAGTATCTAAGAAACACCCGTACTTTATTAATGGCACTGCATTAAAAGAGGTGGAAACAAACAAAGATCTGGGCCTGTGTACAACTGTTAATTTGATGACCTCAGAACACAGTAAGAAAGCTTCCAAGAAGGCAACATTTACGCTGCATTAGATCAGACGTGAGTTTAAAATATTCCACCTGACTTCTTCAGAAGGTCTTTGGCGTCTTCGTGCGACCACATTTAAATTACGGAATACCAGCCTAGACACGGTGGATAAAGATGTCGACCATCTGGAACAGGTGCAAGGGAAAGCAAAGAAAATGGTCGACGGTCTTAAGGCTTTACCTTACTTCTGTGTATCCGACGCATAAGACTGGTTGTAAACTAGACGTGTACTGAGGATGGAAAACAGCACAAGTGACAGGTCTAAGGAGACACAGCTGTGTATAGGGCAAAGTGGGAATCTCATAGGCTGAAGGGTGACCATTCAGAGCAAAGGTGGTTTGGTCGTGTATATAGGACCTTGAAAGTTTTCTTGTCACGCGTGGTCCGTCATGTCCAGACCTGCGGGTCACGTAGACTGCATCCCTCCAATTTAAGTGGACAACATCGGGTAGAGAGGATTAAAAGATACAGAAAATGGGATGAGGAACGGTTAATATATGTTCTAATAGGTTTCGTCCTGAAATCCTTGGACGAATTAGCAGATTCGGGTCTATCTTCTCAGGGTGATGGTTTTGATCTCTGCGCCGTTTTGCGCAGTCACTGGTTCCTCTATTCCTACGTTACTGCTGGACCGCGGGGTGATGAAAAAAAGACATATCGGCTGGTGCCGTTGTAGTTAGTGTAGGCCATATATATTTCGTCCTCAAGATGATCGAATCAACGTCAAGGTTTGCAGGCAGTTTGAACTTCCCGAATCCACTTTTGTGTCCGTTCGGCTGCTGAATTCGTTTAGATATCTATGCAAAATTCTCCCATCTCTTAACGCCAATTCTACGATCTGTGCCTCACTTTTTCGAACTGGCGCTGGATACTTGTTTTTTTTTGTTGCAGTCTCGATAGATACCTTCGTTAGGCAAGAAGATTTGATGTCGCGTGTGCGCATCATATCGTGCTTTCATCTTCGTGTGTTGCTTAGGGATTTTATCGTGCATTGAAGGACTAAGCCGATCGAGCCGTGTGCGCAACTGCAGCTTGAACATCAATTCTGCAGGCGAAGAACCAGTTGAGCCGTTTGGGTTTATGAGATAGCTGAACAAAAAGTGTGACAGCTTCGTGCTTAAGTCTACTTGCGTCTGTTTGGCTACCCCGTATTTATCGTCTGAACCGTGCGCTCTGCGAGGCCATTTGAAACCGCGTGGTATGGCGCAGTGGTTAAATGCCTTATTCCATTGTTTTTCATAAATTCTTTAAATTCTGCAGAAGTAAAGGTCAAACCATTGTGTACTCGGCCCGCTTCTATTTTGCCTTTTTGTGAACGATGTTCCTGATTGTTTTCAGTATGGTAGGCCCTTTATGTACGCTGACGATTTAAAATTTGCCTATCGATATAAACCGGTTGATCGCAACATCGTGTTTGAGCTCTTAAAAAAGGATCTTCAAGCCTTCGCTCAGTGGTGTCGCACATGGCGCCTTTCGCTCTCTTGGCACAAATGCTCCGTTATGGTTAGTTGTGACAACCATCAGCCTCATCTAAGCATAGACGGTCATGACTTAAATGTGCCCGGGTTTATAACGGATCTGGACATATCATATTCTAGTAGTCTTAATCTGTCAGAGCACTGCGCCCTGATTGTCTCTAAAGCACGCCAAACCACTGGGTTTATTCTCAGAAATTTTAAAACCCTCAATATTAGGACCAGCCTTTATAAAATGTATGTCAGACCTAGTCTGGAATACTGCTCGTTTCTATTTAGCCTTCTGCACGCGAGTGAACGGAGGAAGATAGAATCAGTCCAGCACTTCTTTACTAAAAGAGTTATTACTTCAGAGCACAGAAATCTGTCCTACCAACAACGCTGTGAGCTTACAAGCCTCGACCCGTTGTGGCTTCGTAGATTACAGAAGGAACTATTTTTACTGTTCAAGCTTTTTAAACGGTTTTACCTTTTAACCCCCTTACATCCCTGAGGGCAGCTCGACCACTGTCGGCGCACCAATCATAGAGATGTATTTTTTTATTTCTTCCTTTGGCACGCACCGTTAAATACCGTCAGTTTTTTTCGGTAAACGCTATAGCAATCTGGAATAAACTGCAGAAGTATTAAAATTCAGCAAAAACTATCCTTTGTTTACGAGAGCTGTCACTAGTTTTCTACATTCAGGACACCTTCCGCGAATTTCGGGTGCTGATTCTCTGGAAGCTCTTTTTCCGTTCTGATGGCGTCCACGGACTCTGAATCCTATGCCGGACTTCATGCTGAAGGCAATATTGCTGGCTCTGCAGTCCGTAATCGGGTTATTCCTCAGTCTACAGCTAGCAGCCGCTCGCCGGCATACTTGCTGCTAGTACAGAAGACCAGATCCACAACACCGAAAGGAGAAGTACTACACCGTGCACCTGTGTCAACACTTCCCTGTCCTAAACTTTTAATCTGTTCAACAAGCTGCAGTTTTTTTCTCCTGAAAATACTTTTAAAGAACGATCAGGAGTTTTTTCACTGTCAGCTTGACCCCCTACTGTATATATCCCTTTTGACCTTGCCTGTAAACTGGCAATAAATATATATATATATATATATATATATATATATATATATATATATATATATATATATATATATATATATTGAAGTGATGATCTGTCTTGACGGGAGATGATGCTGACAGGTCTGATACACAACCGATGGGGAATGCAGCGCTGTAGACAACTGCAAGGAAGGTACGTAGGAGGTGCAAAGTAGGAAGAGGTGCGAGTTGCGACGAAATGCGAGGGGGCGGTTGTCGGTAGAGGAGGAAGAGCACTGGCCATGTTGATCAACACGTAGCTACATATTTTCCATCCCATATCCACGCGAAAAAGTGGCATTTCATTCAAAAAACTCATTCAATCTCGAAGGATTTTACAAAAGTACAATTGAAAACCTGCACGCCTCACGTTTCACATATAAATAAATTGTATAATTAAGGTCCAGTGGGCCCCATCATATAAGTGCACTTCAAATGACCTACTTTAACAAGCATCACACTAAATCAGTTCATCCAAGTCGCAACTATATAGGCTTGAGACAACATTTTATCCAGTATATATTTTATATTTAAGATAAACTAACTTAGTTAATCAGCAAAATACACACATGGACACCTTCCACTGCCACCGCAATCAGCCTTACCATAGCCTAAAAATTTTACGGCGTCCCTTCTTCTGATAGGGACCAATTATGTGTGCTTAAAAACCAATTTCAAATGTAACGTTTTAAAGAGTTACATTTATTATACTTGTTTCACCACTGAAACACACCTAAATGGCTTATATTGTCTCTGGCATAAGCGGGAGCAATACTTCAAAAGAGACGTGAGAGGCCCGTTCTATCCCTATCCGAGGCCCCACCTGGTGAATGGTACATGTGCTGGCAGGGAAGAAAAGAAAGGATGCCAGCTACAGAAGGAGTTCGAGCATGCTGTTGCAATATACCGGTTCGTATCCATAGGCAACTTTCAAATCGACAGCATACACAAGGGGCCAGTCATTCTGATATAAATCACTTATATCGGTGAAAAAAGACGAAATAAGAACGGAACAAGTTCACTGTCTTAAATAACTCCCCCCTCCAACCTCCTTACATGTGCGGGGTTGGAGATAGCATTGGATATTTTACCAGGCTGTGTGCGAGAACCCAGGTAAGAAGATAATAAATTGATAAGTTTGACGCACGTGCCAAAAGAGGAAATTTTCAGGAGAAAAAGATAAATGTCAACAAGATCAAAAACCTTACTAAAATCGTACTAGACTATGTAAAGTGCAAAACTGTTGTCCCTAGATTGTAGAAAATGATCAGAAAAAGAGAGCTGACAAGTGTTGAATGCGTTTATTACTTCTCTAAAGTAACTGTCCAACGATGCTTAGAAAAACTTCATGCAGACTTGCATACATTTCCACTTGGGGCTTTACGTAACCAATGAAATTCTCACCGTCTTAGTGCCGTTTTACTTGTTTAAGGCCTGAAAGGCTACCATGACCAATTACTTATCAAGGTACCGCTATGACTGAAGGTTCAACAATCAAGGTCATAGGCTTAAGCTACAAACTTTGATCTCTCGTATCACAAAATAATGTTTACCTTCCTGAAATGAAGTTAATACTATCGCATGTTTCCTTCCAATACTTGAATAGGGCTGCGCATACTTTGACATAATGAACGAGTCTTGCCGTGATATAATTGAAAATGCCCAAAGACGTTTTACTCGGAATCGCTTACAACCAACATTTTCAACTACTTCCTACTCGAATATGTGCCAGTTAACTTACATAAAGGGGTTCGAATACTGAAAGCTGGCTTCTACCTTCGTTCAAGCCTTAAGTCACTTAAAGTCACTTTATTGAGGGAATCAGGCTTTCGCCCTTGAGCTCCCTATTCACATTCAAAATGATAAAAGAATAAACGTTTACAGCAATAACTCTGACAAATGAAAAGGTAAGGTCATCGATATGTGTGGGCCAGGCATAAGCTGCCAATACTAACACAACCTTCATTATATGTACAATAGTTTCTCAGCAAATGCATATCCAGTTTGGATTTAAATGTGTCAGCAGTAACTGAAAGGACCACCTCATCAGGGAGTCCGCTCCATGCACCAATGACCCTCTGTGAAAAGGCGTTCCGATGGAAGTCCGTGTGGACCAACTTCCTCTGCAGTTTAAAGGGATGACCCCGCAGATGTTCCGTCTCAGCCAATTCGTAGAAGTCAGCAAATTCTATGGCACACTCGCGGCTTCTGATAATCCGGTAGGTTTGGATGAGGTCACCGCGTAGTTGCCTGTAATTGAGAGGAAACAAATCAAATTCAACTAGTCTGGTTTAGAAAGGCAGATGACTAAGATTCTTGACCATCTTTGTAGCCCTCGCCTGTACTCGTTTGAGCTGTAGATAATCCTTCTTAAACCACGGAAGCCTGGCTTGGACGGCATATTCCAAGTGAGATCGAACAAATGCTCCGTAGGTTTTTGGGAATAGTTCCTTATCAATCTGCACAAATCCACATCTGAGCGCAAATAAACTTGCGTTGCGCGTTTAGCTGCCTTTACAAACTGTGAAGATGGTTTGAGTAAGGAGTTTATTATAACACCGAGGTCATTATGTTCCTCAAAAAATCAAAAGGGGCTGTCCATTGAGAATTTTTAAGTTGGAATCATCCACCTTATTGGTCTTTCTGGTACGCAGTCTTAGGACTACACACTTCCCAACGTTCAAATGTAAGAGC